>KN805461.1:76430-98443 GCA_000818945.1 Schizochytrium sp. CCTCC M209059
GAACTACGGATTTTGGCCGTTGATGACAAATAATTATGATGTGTGTAGGGCATGACAAAATACGAGCGTATCGGAGCAAAGCGTTTCTCGTTGTAGTTGCTGTTGTTGACGCTAGCTTGATTATAAAGCGTACATGCGAATGCTGACGAAGACAATCTCCATATCCTAGCAATTGACGGCACCAGTCTGCAAACAAACAAACAAACAAACAAACAAATGAGCAAAGGACCAACGACAATAATCGAGGGTCCGCACTCACGACCGCGCGGGGTACAAAAGCTTCTCTCCTTTTCTCTTTCCTAGACCTAGCTGCTGGACTAACATTCCATTGGACACAAAGCTCCCCTTACTCCTTTTTGGTGTGCTCAGAGGCAGGCGGGGCGACAGCTGCGGACCGTGGAATGTTGATTGCAAAGATGAAAACAAGGAGGCCCAGCGGAACGTGGTAGAGCGGATGGTTGATCTCCTTTCCGAGCTGGGGATCGCCAATGAGGGGCGCGAGAAAGTACAATCCCGCGGCAAAAATAAGGTGATACGCGCCGCAGGCCGCGTAGATGAGCCTTGGAGACCGTGAAGCCATGGAAGCCAGCTGGTAGCCACCAATAATGAAGAGCGCACAGCCGTAGATTCGAAGACCAAAAAATTTCGGCCCCTTGAGCAGGTAAGGGTTGGCGATGATGGGGTATTCGCTGTATCTGGTTGGGTCAGCGACCATGAAAGCGCCCTCGACTATGTCGAGACCCCCAGCGAAGGCCAGGAAGAGACGAGCCAAAAGCTCGGGCTTGGACTCTTCAGAGTCCAGGCCTCGGGCTTGGATGAGGTGCGCGCCTTCCTTTTGCACAAAGTAAAAGGCAACAAGAGCCAGGAGAACGTCAGGTACCACTGACAGGGCAAAGACGGGAGGTGCGCGCAGCAACATGATTGCGGCGATCATCATTGGGATCGTTGTAAGTCGACCGAGGCTCGTGGCGGCCGCAAGCATATAGTCGTTCGTTACCACGCCAGCCGCGTAGATGAGCGTCAGACCGATGAGCAGAAGCCCCGTTAGCCGATACCCCGCCGAGTGCGGTACTGCCATCTCGGGAATCATATCGGTGGCAACTTCAGGCGCGAAGAGCATGAGGATGGCTGCTCCGGCTGTTAAGACGGTCTGCACCGCCTGCACGCTCTGCATCCCGTTCATCGTTTCCCCCCCTTTGTCTCCACGTCTCGCTCTACTCCCTCTTGCCTTCCTCTTCTTCGTTTCTGCAGTACAGCCCAACACAGAACTTGTACACGCCAAACCGCTCCTCGCTCCGTGCACCCGCCCCCGAACGCAAGCAAAACAAAACAAAACAAAACAAGACAAGCAACGCAGACGCTCGCTCGCTCGCTCGCTCGCTCTCTTTGCGAAGGTGACTGCAGGCCGCCCTGCGCCGCGTGCTCCGCGCCGCGCTCCCCCTCGTTGCGTTTCTGCTCCGCGCCCTCGGCGTCGCCCACGTCCTCCTTCCTGCCCTCCCCAGTCCTACTCGGCCCTTCCCGGATCGTCGTCCGTGCACGCGCCCCTTGCGATCCGGACCCGCCGCCGCCGCTGGTCGGACCGAGGCGCCGCGTCCCCGCCGGTTAGGTTCCGGTCAGGTTCGCGCTTTCGGGGGCCCGCGCAGTTCGGGGGCCCCGCCCCGGCCGGTTAGGTTGGGTTAGGTTTGTGATTTCGGGGGCCCGGCCCGCGCGGATTGGGGGCCCGGCCTCACAGGCGGGTCGCGCTATACCGCAGCGAGGGAGGGGAGGAAGAAAGTAAAAAAGAAAACGAGGAGGCCCGCGAGGAGACCCGGGGCGAGACACGCGCGCGAGGCCCGAGACTCGCGCGGACTCGCGCGGGCGAGACGCGCGAGGACGCCCGCGACTCCGGTATCACCCCCGCCCACCGGTAGGAGGTGCTAGGCGCCGGCTAGCGCCAGGAAGCCGCTGCACGTGCGGAGTCAGATGTGAAGAAGCGAATGAGCGAGAATGATTGAACGAATGAACGCAAATGCATGATGCATGCCAGTGAGCATGCGCAGCTTCGCGCGGCGTGCCTGGATGCGGAGAGGAAAGGAAAGCCGAAGACCGACGCAGGAAGACCGACGCAGGAAGACCTGACCGCATAGATGCCCCGGCCAGCGCAGCCAGCGGAGCCAGCGTAGCCGCCACAGGACTGAATGCGGTTTTTGAGGGCGCCATCATAAGAGGAGGAAGCGTCGGCAGGCAATCAATGAACGCGCGACCGCGGCGCGCGCTCGAAAGGCGAGCACCCCGCGGCCGCGCTCTATTCAGGGACGCCCAGGCCTTCGCGCGAGCGCAGACGCGGGAGCAGCTAGCTGCAGGCGCAGGCAGTCCGCGGTGGTCCGCGCGCGGGAGCGCAGGATGAGGGCCCTGGGATGCATCTTCGGCAGGCGTAAGAACCAGGCCTCGCAGCAGCACGCGCTGGCCCCGGCAGCGACGCCGGCGCCGACAGCGACGGCGACGGAGGAGAAGAAGACGAAGAAGAAGAGCAAGAAGCGGAGCACGAGCTCTGGCGTCGTGAACGATGCCCTGAGCGCTGGCGACCTGCGCGATGGCAGCGGCGGAAAGTCCAACGGGGTCCAGCAGGAAGCCTTGCTCGCAGAGGGGCGCACGTGCGCCAGCGAGGTACGTGCGCTGCGCCAAAGACTCTTGCAGGATCACGGAGTCGGCGACGAGACGCCCTCGCTCGAGGAGGAGGTCCCAAGGGATCTGAGTGCGTTCATGAAGTATGCAAAGGACGTCGCGGAAGACGTCGGCCCCGTGCGATCCACCATCTCTCGCAAAATCAAGAGGTACGAGCGCGAGCAGGCCGAGTGGGCCCGTCTGAAAAACTTGGGCGAGCAAGCCAATCTCAAGGCAAGCGAAACAGCCATTTGCAGCAAACACATGGCCGAATGTACGCACGATATTCAGGCTCTCACCAACCTTGACCAGCACCTTGATGAGGCAGCGGCGCAGCTCGTGCAGATCCACGAAAGCCTGCGCCAAACGTCAGGCTCGAGCTTTGCCGCCATCGCTCTGCTCTCTTCCCTAAGCACACAACTTAATCCGCCCTTCCGCTCGGTCTTGTTGGCGACTCGCCTCGCGCGCAAAAACCACCAAGATAGCGATGGTCCTTCTCCGAGCGGGAGCAGCCGCAAATCCAACAAGAGCGGAATTTCCAATGGCAACGATGAAGAAGAGTATGGCCCGGCTCTGCGGCCGCCTCGTGCCCACGCGCAAGAGTCCGATGGTGGCCTCGCGCCAGAAGAAGTCTGCGCCTTGGTGTCCAAGACCAAGGTGCTCTTTTCGTTTGCTTCGAGCAAAGGCGGTCTCCGGGTCGCTCGTAGCCTTTACCGTTCTTTTGCGCGCGACGAGCTTAATCTTGGCCCCGAGGAGGTCTTTATTGACAGCGAGAACCTAAAGCGCCATCGCTGCTCGACGACAGAGACCGCGGACGGCGTGCTGACCAATCCACACTCGACAGAATTTTTTTCCTTTGCCATGATGATGACGCACGCCCTCATCTTCGTCATGGACGACGCCTGGCAAAAAGACGATTGGCTCGAGACCCCCGAAGCCCTCGCCATGAGTCACACGCTCGAAGCGTGCTACGGCGATGGCAATGATACCTTTTATGGGATTGACTTCGACCTCATTCTTGCCTACCCACAGGCCAAGACAACCTTGGCCAGCCGTGACGCAGGCAAAGTGCTTCGTAAGATCAACGAAGCTACAGAAGCGCGCATGCTAGCCGCCATGGTACGTCTTGGCGTCCCGGCCACAAAGGAAGTCTTTTTCGAGGACTGGGCAGACTATAGCGCCATTGCCGCTCGCGTGGCTGCTGCCATTGAGCGTGTTTCCGCCGTCCTTGGCGCCCAGAACTTGCGGCGCCCCAAAATGGACGATCTCGTTCAACTCTATTGCGCAAACTGGCGCCCAACAGCGCTGGAGCTTGAAGCGGACGCTCTTGAAGGCCACAGTTGCAAC
The DNA here is from genome assembly GCA_000818945.1 of Schizochytrium sp. CCTCC M209059. Lineage (NCBI taxonomy): Eukaryota > Bigyra > Thraustochytrida > Thraustochytriidae > Schizochytrium > Schizochytrium sp. CCTCC M209059. The sequence continues at coordinate 80,421 of KN805461.1, forward strand.
AAGTAGGACACAAGCGATCGATCGTGGCTGCAAACTTGCTGAAACTTGTTCAAAACAATCTACCAGCCCCAAAGAGTCCTTGCAAAGTTCTTCAATAGGAGCAAATGAGGATTTTAATGAAGAGCTACTACGGGCTTCCAAGAAGCAAAGCCATGAGCAAGCAAGCAAGCAAGCAAGCAAGCAAGCAAGATCATCAAGTTCTGCTCACCACTTCTCTCTTCTCTCTTTATTTCTTTGCCAAATCGAGGCAAACAGGCAAGCAAGCAAGCAAGCTGATAAAATGACACGCACCACCTTCACTACTCGTGGGCCTTTGAAATACGAAGACAATTGTTGATTTTCCATTCCTGCTTTCAATTTTTTTTTCTCACCCTGTGACTTCCTCTGCTAACACTTATTGCATGCAACTTTTCGAAAAGGCTCGGGCTGGATTGATGCGATTTTCACGAAGTAATTCACCGCGCAAAAAATCGTTTTCTGCTCAACCAAGTTACAGCGTTGCTGCACTAGCATAGACAGCGTTGCGCCATTTCCTCTTCTTTTCCAATTTTGTTTCTTTTTTTTCTTTTCTTTTCTTTTTTTACGAAGAGGCCTTGATTGCTGGAGGAAACGATTCGCCATCGACGGGATAACCCTTGAGTGAACGCTGCACATTCTGCATAAACCGTGACTTGTCCTTTCGCAAAAGTTCGGCAGCCTCTGTATACATGTGTGCATGAGGGAGAGAGAGAACGGGAGTCCAAGCGGACATTGGAAAAAAAAAAAAAAAACGCACGCGTGAGTCAGATCAGAAATGTTAAAGCACGAGAGAGATATCAAGGTACACCGAGGTGATCCTCCGAGCGCCGAGCACTTACCGTGGTTGAGCGGATCGTCCGCGTTTGGCTGAACAAAGAGAACAATGAGGCCGTAGATGACGGCGTTAATGTCGAGCACAGGCTTCCAGTCGGCACGCAAGATATTGAGGCACACATTGCCTTCCAGGTCAATGTTGGGGTGGTAGATCTTCTCCAGACACTTGACCTTGGGCGGTTCGTGCGGATACATGTCCGGCACAGTGAACTGAAAGGTGTAGCGGTAGCCCTTCCAGTACCCGTCATCCGGAGAGACGATAACCTGAAAGTTCATGAGGTCGTTTGGGTTCGGAAAGTTTGCTTTCGCGCAGTCGCCGCCGTCGAGCTCAGACACATCCTTTTGCACGCGGATCTCACCGGGCCGCAGCCGCCGTCCGGACTTCTTCGCGGCCTTGGCGCCCTTGACGCCAAAGATATTCACGCTGCCGCGGCCTCGGCCCCGCCCGCGACCGCCGCTTGCAGCGCCCTCAGCGCCGCTGGCCGCGACACCGGACGTGGCGCCCTCGCCCGCGCCGCTCTCGCCGCTCTTCTCGCCGCCCGACGCCTCGCCGCCCGCTGTCTCCTCGGCCTCGGCGCCGCCCGCCGCCGCGGCCTCGGCCTCGGCGGCGGCCTTGGCGGCGGCCTGCTCCTCCTTCTTCTTCATGATGCCGATCATCTTGCCGCCGCGATGCCGCCGCCACGCCGCGATGCCGCCGCCTCCTCGCCGCGATGCCGCCGCCACGCCACGCCGCGCTCGGACCGCTCTCGGCGCCGCGCGCGCCCCGGATCCTGCCTTCGCGCTCTGCTGCTACTGCTGCGCCTGCTACGCTTCCTCGCGTTCACGTTGTTCATGTTGGGTGGGGACTCGGAGAGAGACCGAGGCTAATCAAAGAGAGCGGCAAAGAGAACGCGGAGCAACTTGAAGCGCCGCGATCTATCGTTTCATCGTGATGCACAGCATTTCTCTCGCGACGGCCAGCGTGCGCGATATTCGCGTCCCGAGGCCTCGAGGGCTCTGTTGGGGAAATGACGAGGAGCGAGAGATGTGGACATGGAGTGGGGTCGCGTCGATTGTGGAGCTTTTATGATGATGAATGGAAAAAAATGGAAGCGGGATGGGACTTCGGATAACGCGATGCATCTTGCTCTAAGAATGGCAATCAAAGGCTCGGTCGCAGTAATGGACCGACGACTCGCATTGCCAAATCCACATCTCAAAGAAGTTTCGAATCTGTGACAGATAATCTTAACGCGAGGTCTCTTCTTCGTTAAGATTCAGGAAAGAAATTCGTTTCGGCCAAAACAGCTGTTCTTGCTCTTGCCGACATTTGGTACTCCTCCCAGCAACTACTACGCTCTTCCTATTTCACGGAAAGAGACACCTCCATGGTCAAAGCGGACGCAGCGCAAGCAAATCACACCAAAGCATCCAGCATACCAAGTAACTGCAGGCGTCTGTCTTGCTTTTCATGTCATGTTCATGTCGTGCCATTGTTCTTGTGCTTGCCTGGCTGCTTGCCTGGCAGCTTGCCTGGTTGCTTGCCTGGCTGCTTGCCTGGCTGACTGCCACTGCCAGTGATGGGGTTGGAATACATACGAGCCACAAAACGCCTCCGTTGACTCGACCGACTCGGAAACACAGCAGCCTACCTAACCTAACTGTCACCGTTAGGCATTGCATCGCGAAGAATAAGCAAAGCACGAATTGCAGAGACTGGACATGCGCGCGCGCGTGAGCAAGATGGCGCAGGAAATGGTGTTGGTGAGCAAGCTCTCGGAAAAGGCGACCGTGCCGACGCGCGGGTCGGCGGAGGCCGCGGGCCTCGACCTGTACGCGGCGCACGACGCGGTCATCCCGGCCGCCGGCAAGGGGCTCGTCAAGACGGACCTCGCCATGCAGGTCCCTCTGGGCACCTACGGGCGCGTGGCGCCGCGCTCGGGGCTCGCGTGGAAGAAGCACGTCGACGTGGGCGCCGGCGTGATCGATCGCGATTACCGCGGCAACGTTGGCGTTGTCCTCTTTAACCATGCTCAGGAGGACCTCGAGGTCAAGGTCGGCGACCGCATCGCACAGCTTGTGCTGGAAAAGGTGAGCATGGCGCCCGTCAGGGAGGTTGAAAGCCTCGACGAGTCTGCGCGTGGCGAGGGTGGATTTGGCAGCACTGGAGTTAGCAAAGACGAGACACCGGCCGCCACCACGGAGACCGAGACGGGGGCGCCCGAACCAGATGCCAAGCGGGCCAAGCTCGAGGCGAGCGCTGAAGAGGCGATGGAGAACCTTTTGGTGGCGCTCGCTGAGGTCGCTTCGCTCGATGCTGCCGTCAAAACCAAGCTGCGTCAACGCGTGCTTGCCGGGGATGCCGCGGTTCTTGCAGTGGGCCGCGCTCACGCTCGTGTGGGCAAGGTCGACGAGCTCGTCGAAAACCTCCTGGCCCTGCCGGAAATTTCTGCCTAATCAGATTGGTCCCAATCTAACTTTTACCTGCCTGACCTGCCCCACACCAGCTCCCTTTCATCCTTAAGAAGATACCGACTCAGAGACAACATTTGTTTGTAAATGTCAAAAGAGAAATTTGATCATTCAGTAAGAGAGAAGGCTTCCTTTCCAGGTCCAAGTCCAAGGTCCAGTCCAAAAATATTCGGAGCGACAAAGTCAATTTATGGGTCAACTTTTTGCATCACGACTGAAAAGGCGAGCTAATGTAGATTTTTGTTTATTGAAATAAAGGGCTCCAGACGGAGCGTTTCGAGACACAGTCGATGTCGCATCATCAATGAACTGAAAAGAAAAGAAGAGCAGCCGCATGCTTGCTTGCTTGCTTGCTCGCATGACCGGTCTATGTGCATAGCGTACGCCTTGCCTGCTCTCTGCTTTCCTTCATCCATTTTGTTTCTGTGCGCACCCTTCTGTTTCGGTCGGTCCTGCAAGAGAGAGAGAGAGAGAGAAAGTTTGCGGGTGAGAAAGATCGATCGACGGGACGGAGAGACTGAGGATCACATTTCTCACCACGATTTGCCAACCAAGTAAGCGGCGACAGCAGAACTGGCTAACGTTCTTCTTTATCATCATCATCATTGTCATCGTCTCCAGCTCCCTTTGTAATCTTTTTCTTTTCTTCTTTTTTCATTCTCTCATCTCCATTTCTCTGTCCCAAAAGGAACAAGAGAAAAAAGAGACGGAGAAGAATGATAGCTGAAGCCCGATGCACTCACCATCAAGACGGTCAGGTTGGGTATCTCCTTTCCCAATTCCTCCCCTCTTCCATTTGGTTTACTGCTCTTTCTTGGAGGCCTCAATCCTGGCGCGGCGCCTCCTAAGGGCCGAAGCGTTCATGATGCGTCCCACAAGCTTGAGCACCTCATCGATGAGGACCACGGGCGCCGAGTAGAGAATGACAAGGGCCCATTCCTCGAAAGAAAGAGGAACGACGTCAAACATGGGCGCCAGCGAAGGAACGTAGAGAATCATAAAGTGAAGCGCAAAGCTCGAGGCCATGGCCAGGAGCAGGTACGGGTTCACAAAGGGATGGGTGCCCGGAGCGAAAAGCGAACCATCCTCGCTAATGGCGTTGAGCGCGTTGAACATCTCAATCGTGACAAGAACCGAAAGACTCAGCGTGGAGGCCTTCTTCTTGCCCACTTCGCCAAAGTAGTCGCAGCCGGACACGTCGTAGGTGAGGCCGCCCGCAGTCCACGAGTTGGCCGAGAACTTGTGCGTGCCATCGTCGAGATGAAAGAGGTTCGTGCCCGGGTCGCACTTTTCCCAGTTGGAAAGATGGTGAAAGTCGACGCTCGTGTGGCCGTCCTTGGAAAGGTCAATGAGGCCGAGAAAGGGCTCCGAACCAACACCGTGCATGTACCAGGTGACAAAGACGCCAACAGTGGCAACACCGACATAGAGACCGACGATAATGTAACGAGCCATGACCCAGGTGGAAATAAGGGGCTCCGACTTGTCGCGCGGCGGCTTCGTCATGATGTCCGGGTCGCTCGGGTTGAAGCCAAGCGCAGTAGCGGGCGGGCCGTCGGTCACAAGGTTGACCCAGAGCAGCTGGATGGGCACCATACCTTCGGGGAGGCCGAGGGCCGCGACAAAGAAGATGCTAAAGACCTCACCAATGTTCGACGAGATCATGTAGCGGATAAAGGCGCGCATGTTGTCGTAAATGGAGCGACCCTCCTGAACACTGGCCACAATGGTACTAAAGTTGTCGTCCGCGAGAATCATGTCCGAGGCCTCGCGCGCCACTTCGGTGCCGGCAATACCCATGGCCACGCCAATGTCAGCGAGCTTGAGCGCGGGGGCGTCGTTGACACCATCGCCGGTCATGGCCACCACGTTGCCCTGCTCCTTGAGAAGCTTGACAATGTGCTGCTTGAAGGCCGGCTCGGCGCGAGAAAAGACCATGCCCGTGTTGGCGTTCTTGGCGAGGAGCTCGCGCTGTTCCTCGACGGGGAGCTTGCTAAATTCGTGACCCACAAAGGACTTGTTCGTGAGGTCCTCGTCCTCGCCAAAGACGGAGATCTCGCGGCAGACGGCCTCGGCGGTGATGCGGTTGTCTCCGGTGATGACCATGACACGGATGCCAGCGTTGCGGCAGGCCTCCATGGAGGAACGAACCTCGGCGCGGGGCGGGTCCTGCATGCCGACAAGGCCGACAAAGGTGAGGTCCGTCTCGATCTTGGCAAAGTTGGACGGGTCACGAAGCTGAGCGGCGGCGCTGTGGTGGGTGCCGTTGTAGTCACTGAGAGCGCCAAGCTCAGACTTCATGGCGAAACCAAGCGTGCGCAGGGCCTTGCCGGCCATCTCGGCGATACGCTCCTGCATTTCCTCCTTGATCGCAGCAGACATTTCCACGCGCTTGCCGTCGTTGGTGAGCACGTGCGAGCAGCGCTCCAGGAGGGTCTCGGGGGCGCCCTTGACCAGGAGCTCGTTGGCAGACTGCCGGGTCTTGCCCGAGTTGACAATGACGCTCATGGACTTGCGGTCGCGGGTGAACTCGAGCGTGGCCACGGCCTCGGCGCTTGCCTTGAGATTCTCGTTCACGGGCAGCTGGCCCTTGGCGACAGAGGGCGAGGCCTTGCCGTTCGAGCCGAGGAGCTTCTCCACGAGAACCGTGAGGGCAGCTTCGGTGGGTGCGCCCACGTGCTTCCAGGTGCCCTTGACGAGCTCGACAGAGCTGCTGTTGCACACACTCGCGACAAGGGCGAGCTTTTCGAGCGCGGCGCCGCCGGCGCTGGCCACTTGGGCCTCGCCGTCGAGTGGGTTGTAGGTGGCGCCCGAGACGGCGACCTCGTCGGTGCCCTTGCCGCCGGCGCCGACAACAATGACGCGGCGGACAGACATCATGTTGGTGGTGAGGGTGCCGGTCTTGTCGCTGCAAATGACCGTGGTGCAGCCGAGCGTCTCGACAGCGGGGAGCTTGCGGACAATCGAGTTGCGCGCCGCCATCTTGCGCGTGCCGAGGGCGAGGCACATGGTAATGACCGTGGGAAGACCCTCGGGGATGGCAGCGACGGCGAGTGCCACGGCAATCTGAAAGTAGTAAATGGCGGCCTTGAAGTCAATGGACATGTTTTCGAGGTCGATGAACATGTGGTAGTTGATGAGCCAGACGAGAACGCAGATAAGGGAGATGACCCACTGCAGCATGTCGGAGAACTCCTCGAGCTTTTGCTTGAGGGGCGTCTTCTCCTCGGCGCGCTCGGCGGCGGCCGCTTGAAGCTGCTCCTGAATCTTGCCCATCTCGGTAGACATGCCCGTGCCGGTGACAATGCAGATGGCATGGCCGTTGGCCAGCATGGTGCCGGAGAAGAGCATGTTGCTCTTGGACTGGATCTCGCAGTCCTCCTTGTCGATTTTGTCCTCGGACTTGCTCACGCTGACGCTCTCACCCGTGAGGGCCGACTGCTCGGCACGCAGGGTGGTGGTCTTGAGCTCGGCCACGCGGCAGTCGGCGGGCACGCAGTCGCCAACGTTGAGCTCGATCACGTCGCCGGGGACGAGGTCCTCGGCCGGAAGGTTCGGCGTCCAGTTGCCGCCGCGACGGACGCGTGCCGTGGCGGCCTGCATGGCCTTGAGGGCCTCGAGACTAGCCTCGGCGTTGGACTCCTGGTACACGCCCACGATGGCGTTGAGGATGAGGATGAGCAGGATGACGCCGGACTCTACGAGGCTCTCGAGGGTGAGGGCCTTGCCGGCCTCGTAGGCCTCGTACATGGCGATGAGCGCCGAGACCACGGCAGCCACGAGCAGGATCTTGACCAGCGGGTCATCGAACTGCTCGAGAACCAGCTCCCAGAACGAGCTTCCCTCCTCCTTGGGCAGCTCGTTCTTGCCGAACTTCTCCAGGCGCGCCTCCGCCTCGCCGTCCTCGAGCCCCTCCTCCAGGGACGTGTCCAGCTCCTTCTCCACCGCCTCGATCTCGCGCGCCCACGGCGCGGCCATCAGCTCCACGGCCGCCATCCTTGCTCGCCCTGGCTTCCGCCGAACCGGAAGGGGCCTGCCTGCCCGCCTGCCTGCCCGCCTGCCTGCCTGTGCCTGCCCGCCCGCCTGCGCGCCGCCGCCTGTCGCTCTCGCCGCTCGCCGCGCTCGCGCCGCCGCTCGCTCGCTCGCGCCGCCGGCCGGCCTCCTCGCGCCTCCGCGTTCAGGTTCTGGATTCTGGATTCTGGATCCCGCCTCTCTGCTGCCCGCCTGCCCGCCTGAAGCCGACGGCGAGGGAAGGATACGCCAGCAGCAGCCGCCCGCTCTCTCTCCCTCTCTCTCCGGCCGCCGGAAACCGCCGCGCCGCTGCTCGCTCTGCGGAGACCCGCCGCGCCTCGGCCTCGCCTCTTCCCCGCGGCGGCGGAGGAAAGGCCGCCAAGGCGCGCAAGAGCCGCCCTGCAAGTCGGTCTTGGCGCTTTCCGCAGTGGCCGCGCCCTTTCGCGCCCTTTGTGCCGCCGCCCCTCCTGCCTGCTTTCCAGCCTGGCGCGCCGCCGGGGGCAGCCGCGGAGTCCCTGCCGCCGCCGGGATACCGTACGTTACCTTGGGTATACCGCCCCGAGCACGCGCAGAGGCGTCGACGTGCGGAACGTCGAGGGGACCGGGTTCTGGAGTGCCGCGGCACGGGCTGCGAGATCATCGGGGCGAGGAGCGTGGCCGGATGGTGGTGATCTCGTCGGTGGTTTGGAGCTTGGTTTGGGTTGGGGAAGGAGCATTTCGGGCAGAGTCTGCTAAACGTTGATGACTCACTGACTGGGATCTCGGGTAGGTAGGTAGGTAGGTAGGTGTAGCTGGTAGGTGCAGCTGGCGCTGATCGCGATCTCGAGCGCCACGCCAAGCTCGTGCGTATACTGTTGCTCTCAGGCTCCTCTCTCTCTCTCTCTCACACACACACATACTACGTATGTGCGTATGTTTTCCCTTCTTCAAGTTGTTCTTGTAGCACCGGCGTCGGCCCACCACGCAGTCTTTACCAGCTCCGCACGAGGAACGCAGGAGCGCTTGGTGCCACGACGCACGGACGAGCTTTGTTGCCCTCCCCTCCCTATTCCTTGGAAAAGAGTTCAATCTTGATCAGTGTAGTCGCCGTCGAGAGCGACACCATCATTTTCCTCATCTGCGCGATCATGATGTTGTCCGAAAGCCGCTGGTCCCAAAACGTGGTCCTGGTGCCTGACTCAAACGACAAGCCCGGTCGAAAGGAGCGAGCCCCCGTCATAGCTTGAAGCTAGCAAAGACTGGACCATGATATGATAGATAGTCACCAGAAGGTAGATCCGACTCGGAGTCCGAGTCACGTTGCGGCCTGCGGCCCAAACAAGAAAAGAAAAGAAAAGTGGTCTAACGGCTAGAACGAACTTGAAGGACCTCTTAACGTGCATGAGGAATTGGCTCGTAGCATTTTGTCGAGCGCGGAAAGTAGAGCAGAGCGCACGGCATACGTACGCACATCGTGACTGACTGGCTGGCGAGCTGGCTGGCTGGCGCCCTTACCTCTTGCTTCTTGACTTTTTTGCTCGCCCGTCGGGTCGCTGGCAATTGCTCGCTTGCTTCCCTCGCAGAGGGCGAACGCGAAAACACCTGTTCGTTCGCTAACGAGCTCGCTGGCTCGTTCGCTCGCTCGTTCTGGCGCAGTCAATCATTTTCTACCATGGAAATCGTTCGCGACGGAGACCAGTCCGGCGAAGGCCTCGTCCTGAGCGGCGGCTGCCTGGCTGATGGAAACGCAATCTGGGCAGTGTCTGCAGCCCGAGGAAAGGTTGTCAGATTTGCCGATGCTGAAGCGCTTGATGGAAGACCTACAGAGGCCGTAGCGACGCGAGGATCGCCGTCAGGCGTCGCAGTGGACGCAGATGGGCGCGTCTACGCATCGGATCTCGAACATGGCGCGATTCTGAAGATTGATGTCGAAAATGCAAAGTACACCGCCATCGTTCAAGACTATGAGGGACAGCCTCTTCTCGGTCCTTCGAGTCTTGCCTTTGGCGCCGATGGTACAATGTACTTCACCGACAGTGGCCCACTTGGTGAGAGCTCTCTCGACAATGCCTGTGGGAGCGTCTTTGCTATCACTCGCGACGAGAGCGGCCAAGTGTTGCGCCCCCTGGCTCTCGGGTGTCTGGCCCATCCCTGTGGCATTTGCGTATCGCCGCGAGACGACAACATTGTCTACGTCGCCGAGACACTGCGAAACCGTGTCCTCCGTTTCTCGAGGAGACCACACGGTGCCTTTCTTTGCTCTGTCCTCCATCAATTCTCTGGTCGCATTGGGCCTTCGGCAATTGCGGTGGATCCCAATACGGGGTATCTGTATGTGGCACGATATGAGTTTGACACCAATGCAGGACTGATCAGCGTCATTGACCCCTCTGGCGTCGACCAGGGCATTGTGCGCGATATTGAGATTCCCGAGCTTGCAGGTGGCGAAATCTCTGCGCTCTCACTAAACCCTGATGCTGGCGAGCTTCTCATTTTCGAAGCGACCTCTGCAAAGCTTGTCAAACTTCGCATTTGAGCAAAAAAAAATTGTAGGGACTTTCATCTATCACAACAAAAGGTAGTATAGTATGCTTTTGGCCTCATTCTTCTTCTGCATTTTCTCACCTCAATCCCGTTGTGCAGTCGTCGCTGTTCTCATCTTCTTCGCTTGATAACTTTTTGTTAAACTTCCTCCAATCGTCATTTGTTAACATACACTAGCGGTGCGCTGGCGAGCTTCATGTGGTTACGTGCTGATGAACTTTTTTTTATGATAGAATGCACCTTGACAGTGGCAAGCTCCCCGCACATCTGCTGAACGCGCGAGCCCATTATAATGGTCAATGATCCTCTGCATACAAGATCGCATCATGCAGGTTTTAAAGGGGGGTTGAATGGAATCGAGAATCGAGATGCGGTCACCGGCAGTCGTCCAACCGTGACGTCCTTGCGATGCGCGGCCAGCGGACGGAGAGAAGCGTTGGGCCGGGCGCAGGAGGCTGTGGACGCTCGTGACACGGGGGCAACCCAGGTCCGGGTCCGTGGCGAAGCAGGGACAGCGGACTCGCTGAGACGCCATGGAGCGAGACATCCTCGAGGAAGGGGAGGCCTCGTCCGCGCACGGCGCAACGCGCGTCCAGCAAGAACAGCAGCGCGAGAGTAGACTGATAAGACCGAGGCCGAGTGATCTCGAGTTCGACGATGGGGCTGATAGCGTTTCCTTGACCCTGGGGGAGCCGCAAGACTTTGCCTCAGTGACCACGGATGACGATCGACGACAAGACCCAGACTACTTGCACCACCACCGTTTCCATCCTCCTACTCCACCTCCTCCTCATCTCCACCATCACGAACATGACCAACACCATCAAGGTGAAGATAATTCCCACGATCACCGCCAAGTTCAAGATTTCGCACATCTCGACAACGTAAATGTAGAGCATGACCAGACGATTGACGACGAGGAGCGTCCGCTAGATAAGTCCAAGACCACTGGCAATAACTTGGTGACCGGGAAACCAGAAAGATCAAAGCCAATAAGGTGCGACTGCAAGCTCTCTTGGTGCCAGGAGCAACGCGCAGCAAGGTACGATGAAATGAAAAGGGCGATTCCGAATTGGCCGCTGCACTTCTCCTCGCCAAGATGCCCCCTGCAGCGTCACGAGGTCGTGCACACCTTGCGGCCCAACCTTTCCAACAAGTCGGTGCGGTCCAACTACTATTTTCTATGGTGGCATCTCCGCCCGAGCTCTTTCATGTGGGTTGCAAAATTCGACAAGCGCAGTAGGGACCACACGCCGCGCTGGATTGTGGGAAGACAGAAAATTAACGTTTCCGCCAATTATGAGCCTGTCCCACACCCTCTCGTTTTTGCTCTCTTTGATCCTGCAACGAGACAATGGGTCCCCGATCCAGACTCGGACTTGGCTGCGGATAATTGCCTCGTGACTCTAAAGTCTGGCAAACAGGCGTACGAAAATCCGAATGGGCCAGCGCAAGCAGCGCTTTCCGCTCCACTGTCTGGCCACCACCTTCACGCCATGGGCCATAAGCGACCGCGCATTGAAGCACCGACTTTTCATCCTTCGCTGTACCAAGCGATTGAGCAATATGTCCAAAAGAGTGATCCAGTAGACTTGGAAGAAGCCAAGGCTGACCTGATGCAAGCAAAAGATCTACTTTCACGCGTTTTGCGAACTGCAAACGTGCCCAACACGAACGGACGACATCCAGGTTTGACTGCTAGGGCAAGAAATATAGTCACTTCTGGCGGCGCATCAGCAGATGACTCGTTTGTTTGATGAACACGCGAAGAGGAATATTCTGTGGTAAAGGCTCAGCAAAGGTCTCTTGCTGCCGTCTTTTCTTACTTTCTTTTCCCCAAATCCAATGTGGCATTGCAGAACTGTGAAATCCAAAGGCTCCTATTAAAAGTAACGACATCCATGTCAACAGACAATTTCATCGAGCTCGTCGCACGATGGCGGGATGCCATCCCCCAACACTGTCAATCACATGGCTCGGCGCCATGTCACCGCGACAGCTTTTCCAAAACAGCTCACACCACAGTAAGCTTTCTTTTTGTATGAGATAGACGAGAGACATCAACCCCGTAAATCACCGCGACAAATTTTTCAATGCATCGCCTTGACGATCGCGTCTAACAATTCATCACATTCACGCTCTTGTGCTCTGTTCTGCTATGCCCTGCTCACGAAGGGGCAAGACACAACATGTAATGTGGGAAAAGAAAATGTAATTTTAGGCTACTTTACCGTCCATGCCATCCATGACACTGCCCTTGAAGGTGCATTGCATGAACTCGTTCCACACGCCTTGAACCTGAACCTTATCCTTTTGCATCGCTACGCCAAGAAGCGTCACACCAGACGGCACCATGACGCCATTGTACACGTCACCCTTGAGATCAATGCGCAGGACACTCCCTTCTGTGTACCTCTGAGCAGCGGCAAGGAGTTTGGCTTTTTTGGAAGGCCCTCGCTTTGTCTTTTTTGGAGTTTTGCGTTTTCCGCTTGCACTGATTCCCTCTTGCTGCTGTTCGCCCGATTCTCCTTGAGGATCAATGAGCGAGACCCGTCCAATCGCGCCCGAATCGCCGCGGACATTGATATCCTTGCCGTGCAGCTCCAAGAGCACAGGCATGGTCGCCCCTGTTTTGCGGGCATCGAGCCGCTTTGGGAAAACAAGCGGAAGGGAGTCTTCACTTCCGGGCTGCGTTTCCCCTTTTTCGTGTCGTGTATCGACATCGTCGGTGGACTTACCCGCAGCAGCAGAGCGCGCTGAGACGGTGGTGTCTTGCGTACTTGCCCACGCCGTGTCCTGTGAGAGCCCGAGCTCCTGGCTGTCTTCGATCGTTTGCGGTGGCGGGTTATCAACCTTGACTCCTGCTTTTGCTCCTGCTCCTGCTCCTGCTCCTGCTCCTGATGCTGGTGCAGGTGCAGGTGCAGGTGCAGGTGCAGGAGAGCCAAAGGAGACCGCGCTGGCAGCGCTGCTACCAATGCTGTTGGCGCGCGGCGTTCCTTGCAATTGCTTCTGGGCCAAGATTCTCGATGTCTCTTTTCTGATCGCCGGGACGTAGCATGGGAGCTTTACCCCAAATTTTTCTTCGAGCTTCTCACGGACCAATCGAGGAGTGACTTTTCCTTGAAAAGTTGGAAAGATCTCTGACACGGCGGCGACAACATCCTTTTCTGGAGGCACGTTTGGGGTGCCCAGCACGTCGTCGAGCAGGGACTGCGTGTTGGCGAATAAGCTTCAGGACCATCTTCGCGTCAGTCGGGGTGCACGCCATGAGGCCCCGTTTCCCGGAAACATCTAGCCAGCAGCACCTGCACAATTCCGTTCCCGTCAAAACCACTTACCTGCTCCCGTGATACAAGTCGCTGCCCCCGGAATCAGCGCGCGGCTCGCTCTTGGCCACGCTCCCGGGGCCACTCTCACCATCGTTAGGCGCGCTCATAGCGCCGCGCTCACAGATGGAGTCCGTGCTCACGCAGAGCTTGCTGCTCGTCTGCGTCGCTGTCGGCGCGGCGAACGCTGCCAGTCTGCCGGCAGGCCCTGCTGACAGCCTGACTGAGCGTGTCGAGCGTGCCGCGCGCAAAGGCGACGGCGATCTCACGAGGTTCGTGTTATAGTTCTTGTCGTTGTTCTTGTTCTCGTTCGTCTCTCCCGAGACTGTTCTTCTTCATATCGCTTGCGCGGCTGCCCAAGAGCCCCGCCAGCAAAGCCGCCTCGCTCGCGCTCGCGCGCGAGAGACTCGGAGCGGCGACGACCGTGCGGCCCCGAGGTGCGGCGCCGCGACGGGCTGGTCTGGTCTGCGCTCGTGACAGCGCTGCGCGAGCGAGACGAGGGCTCAGTGTCATTCTCGACAAAAACAACAACGGCGGTAGCGACTGCGCCAGCGACGACGTTGAAGACAACGAGAGCCTGCGAGAGCCTGGCGAGGACGCGTAAAGACGCAAGAAGACCCGCACCGCGGCAGGAAAGAGAACTCGCGACGCGGTGGCGATGCTTCCCGTATCGCGCGGAAGCCAGCCGCTCAAGGGCAAGTCGATGACCTCGAAGCGAAAAGGAGCCAAGCACGTGCGCATGATCCGGGCCATGTGGACGCTCTTGGCTGTTGCCGGGGTTGTGTTCATCATGTGGATGGTCTTTTTTGGCTCGGTCATGTTCAACAGCGAGGCTGCACTTGTGCAACGGCTCGAGCAGCGTCTCGCGCAAAGCGAAAGTGCTCTCGTGGATCACTTGCTGCAGGAGACCGGGGTTGGGTCGAGCTTTGAGGAGGCCTTGCAAAAAGATCCACAGACACGAGGCGGGACGTACAACATGACGCATCTGCATGATAAACTCACAGCGCAAGACGACGCACTCGTGCGCGAGGTCGTGCACCGACGACACACGCGGTACTGGCTGGAAAGCAAGCCAACGTGGCCCAAAGATCCTCTGCCTCCGTCAGACCGCTACGTCACCTTTAGTCCGTGGCGCGGGGGCTTTAACAACATTCGCATGAGTCTAGAAATGGCGGCTGCCTTTGCGCTGGCGACAAACCGTACTCTAGTCATGCCACCGGGATACGCCATGTACTTGCGAGGGCAAAGTTCACTCGTGAGTTACTTTGACTATGAAGATCTGCGACGCGGACTGTCTGTTGTGACGTACGAGGAATTCTACGATCGAGTAGACTTTGGCCGATTTCAAAAGGAAAAGCCAAGCGCGGTGAATCATCATGGCGGCGCAGAAAGGTACTATTCCGGTCTCGGCTCGATGCCAGGGGTCTACAACACGAAAAGGATGTGGCCAAGCAACGCGATTGGTGGTCAGATTGTTTATTGCGTGCCTGACTGCCCCCAATCTCAGGACACGCATCAAGACCGACAGGAGTATCGCTGGTTCCAGCAATTTTCTGCCAAACTCAAGCGATTTTCGGTCTCCGACCCTGCCCTCGCTGATGCGCAGGTGGTTCACTTTCCGGAGAACTTGCTGGGACACTTTTATACCATGGTCTACTTTCGCGACCCGCAACAGGGTAGGCGTGTGAAGCGCATTATTCGTGACCACATTCACTTTCGCGAGGAGATCATTGAGCTCGCGGAGCGCATCATCAGTAAGTTGGGTGACTTTCAGTACAGCTGTTTACATATTCGCCGCAATGAATTTCAGTTCAAAGATGCGTGGACTCCTGCAGAAACTATTGTAGAAAACACAAAGCGGCTTTTCAAGCCCGGTGAGCGCATGTACATTTCCACCGATGAACTTTCCAATGAGAAAGAACGCAAGCGCAAATGGAGTGACCCGAAAGCCATGGTCACCGTGGCAAAGCACACCTGGTTCGAGCCCATGAAGGAGGCCTGGGGCCGAAAGAATGTTCTCTTTTTGAGCGACTTTTACGATGACCTGCTCGGACCCCTGGTGCCGGACATGTGGCTGGGCTGCATTGAGTCAGTGGTATGTTCGCGTGCGCGCGTTTTTGTGGGTACGCGCAAGTCAACATTTTCTGGTTATATTCATCGTCTCCGTGGCTACATGCTAGATGTGGGCCAGAAATTGATTCTCGAGGCGCAGTCGGTCTACCCTTATGACTACTTTGACTACTTTCGTGGGCCCGAGTGGAACAATCTGAAGGGCGCTTACGGAGGCGGTCATCCCTACTGGGGGCGCGAGTACAAGGAGTCCTGGGAATGGGTGCATGATCCACTTGGCTGAGAACGCTTTTGTGTGTGTGTAACAGTGGCAGTGGCGGGGGTGGTGGTTAAAACGATCGATTTACACATTTGCACAAGAATATTATCCCTTTTTTTTATTTTAAAAAACGAGATGACCCCAAGCCGCATAATACCGTCAAGCGGAATGCTAAAACCCGTAGTCAAGCATGAAAACAATCGATTTGAACATTTGATTCTCTTCTTCTCTTGCCCCTTTCCTTCTTATTCCTCTTGTCAAACATGGCTACACGATACGAAATGACTTTGATCCAAATGGAGATTCCCTCAAGCTAAAGTGGGTGAGCTTCAAGAAGAAGTATGCGTATCGAACTTGTGTGAATCAGAGAGACATGCGTACGTAAATCATAAAAGTTGTTCTGAAAGAGTCGGCTGGCGTTGCATCGCAAAAAGCAAAAAAAAGTGTGTACAAAGGCAGCAAAGATAACCCTACCGTCTTCTAGCCGCCTCGGCCCTCTCTCTCTTTCGTCCATCAATTTCTCTCACATACGCGCACAGCAGAAGCACGTACGAGTTAGCCTGCTTGAAGCGCGGCAAGTCGACGGTCGAGCTCAGAGACGGCATCATCTCCGTTGGGCACTGGAGCGGAGACGGGCGCCGTAGGAGCTACAGGAATGTCTTCAAGACTTGAAATGTTCAAATCATCACTGCTTGCACCGAGTCCCTGGAGATAGAGCTGTTTGCCCTGCGCAGCCAAGTTCGTCTTGGGGGCCGTTGTGGGCGCGGCCGGCGCCTTGTCGAGCAGACCCGAGGTGAGCTCTGCAACGATTTGATCCACCGCAGCGTCTGCTTCCTCATCCATGCCCTCGTCGTCGAAGGTGGACTCCATGGCATCGTCCATGATCTCTTCGATGAGTCCGGCGCGTTCCATCTCCATGGCCATCTCCTGCATGTTCTTTGCGACCTCGGGCATTTTCACCAGAGAGTTCATGGCCGACATGACTTTCGTGGAGCTTTGCATGACCTGCGCCATTCGCATTTGGGCGGCCTGATGCCGAAGCTGCAGACTCACCGAGTTCATGTGCGCCTTGGTCACGTTTATCCTGTTCTTGGCCTTTTTCGACTGCACCAAAGAGTGCGCGAGGGGGCGGATCGCAGCCATTTCTCCTTTTTTTGCAAGCATTTTGATATCGCGCTGCATCTTGAGTTCTTCGCGCTCGATCTGCCGCAGTTGTCTGTCCAGCATGCGCTGCTCGCGGCGTAGGTTACGCGTCCACTCCTTGACCAGCTCCCTCGGGTCGGGTTGTTTGAGCCCCACCCTTTCGAGGAAGGCCGTCGTGCGCGACTTTTCGGACGACATCTTTTCTCCTCACCTAGCGCGCGACAGGCCTAGCTCGCAAAGACCTCCTTGCTCCTCTTGCCTCCGAGGCACGAGCAGCCCGCGCAAGCTCGCAGTCGGTGTCTGTCGGGTGCGCCGAGGAGCCTGGCCTCGTTCGAGCTCTATCTTATCTCCTTCGTGGTCCCGTTTTCCACGAGACCTCGCCGCGATCGTTCGAACGAGCGCGCGAGAGGCGGCGCGAGTGATCGAGAGCGCAAGCGCGAGCGCGTGCGCGCGTGCGTGTGTGTGCGTGCGTAGCCGCTCCCACCGCCGCGCTCCCCCCCTCGCGCGACCTCTCCTTCTCCTTGACCTGTTTCTGTTTCTGTTTGTGCTTCTGCTTTCGCTTCTCCTGGATCCTCTCCAAGTCCTTGGTGTATTTCTGCTTTTTTTATTTTATTTTCCGGATGTTCTTCTCCGTTCTATTTACGTGGCTCCGAATCGGAACGCCGGTCGACCGGGAAAATCGGCGAATCCTGGCCTCAAGAACCTCTCCGAAGCCCTAACGTGAGAAAAGCTGATTGCTTTTGCGTGTGCGATAAACAAGATTGTCCGAGAGGATAAAAGTCTCATATGAGGATTGACTTTTACGGTAATCGCTATACCACATATAGAAATTAATAAGCAGTGGTGTGAGACGTAGTGTAGCAGATGGTGCACGTGCTGAGTGTGGGAAGCGAACCCCCTTACGTACCTTCGTCACGTGCACGACCCCTCTCGGCAAATCTCAGTGGCGCATCCCCCTTCCCAGTTCCAGTGAACACGCTCCTCCCTTTCCCGCAGCTTCCAGCGCCACCTTCGTGTTCCATCCGAAAGTCTCACATTCCTGTCCAAGTTGCTTCAAGCTCCACATCCCCCCGGACGCTCTCCTCTTGTATTTCCACCTGCAGTGGCAGCTGCCATAGGGCCTCCGCTTCTCCCTCCTCATTCTTTTCCTCCCCTCCCCCCTTCGCGCATCTCCAACGACCAGTGAAGGCGCCATCGCCAACCCGCCACGCGGACCAGGATCCATACATCCGTCAAGTTCAGGCCCGCCCCGGGGCCCCCATTTTCCCTCCGGGGCCCCTATTCCCGAGAGCCTATCTGTCTGCCCATTCCGCAGTGTACCGCCGCTTCGACTGTTGCCGCCGCTATAACCCACTTGCGGGCGCGCGGAGCTCGACTTGCGCGCCCTT
>KN805462.1:0-55881 GCA_000818945.1 Schizochytrium sp. CCTCC M209059
GCTTGGCTTGGCTTGGCTTGGCTTGGCTTGGCTTGGCTTGGCTTGGCTTGGCTTGGCTTGGCTGACTGGCTGGTTGGTGATCTCGCTTGCCTCGTTCGTTGCCTCTGCGCGAGGTCGCGTCGCGTCGCTTGCGCGCGCGCGGCACACGCCCTGCACGAGACGCGAGGGTGGATGGGCGTGTGGAGCGGAGCGGCCACGGCTGCCACACGCGGCACGCGCTGCGGCGGCAAGCCGTGCCGCGAATCGAAACGGCGCGGCGAGGAGAGGAGAGAATAACGGAGGAGAGAAAGAAAGGAGGCGACGAACGATCCAGCAAAAGGTGCGCGAGGGCGCATGCAGTAAGTGGTGCAGTAGGCACACCGACCAGCCAGACGGCGCCGCCGCAGCCGCGCGAGGGCGGGCGGGTGGGTGGGAGGGGAGAGAGGCAGGACGCGGTCGCTGGCTGGCACCGGCGCGGGGCCAAGCGGAGAGGGGTGGGGTTGAGCGGATCAGCGCAGCGCGATGCGAGCGGCAGCCAGGAGCGGAGGCGAGCGGAGGAAAGAAGAAGCGCGGCCCTCGGTAGGAGTCACTCAACTCGCGAGCAGCGGCTGCGGGAAGAAGTGTAGATGCTGCGGGACGGAACGGAAGCGGCCTTGCAGAGTTGGAAGCAAGAAGGAAGCGGAGGCGGGAGCAGGAAGTGGCGCGCAAACGCAGAAAGAAAAGAAAAAAGCCCGGAGAGAAGAGGGAAAAGAAAAAAAAGAATTAAAAAAAAAAGAATAGGAAAAACAGAGAACGGCGAGCTGCGCGAGGAGCAATCAATCGCTCGCCACCGATCTATCGATCCATCGATTCTGAGCTGTCGAAGCGTCGCTGTCGGGCGAGCTGGCTGCGGCGAGGCTATTTCCTTGATCTCGAGGCCTGTGTCTGCTTGCTCGGATCCTTCACGGCGAAGACAAGAGCAAGAGACCATGAAGAACAAATGCACGGGTCAGGCACTGCAGATAGACGGACGGCCAGATGCACGAAGCCGACAGCGCCTGCGGGTTGGGATGTAGCGGCTTTTAAAGGCGGCAAGCAGGAGCGGCCATGCACGAACCCACTCGCTCAGGGCGGACGGGCATGCACTCCAGGCAGGCAGGCAGGCGGGCCGGCAGGCAGGCGCACTTTGCTTTGCGTCGCCGTGCATTCCCTCGCGAGCAAATACACGCCGCGACGCGGTCCGTGCCGGTGCAGAACGGGGACGCGGGGGCCGGCGTCGCATCGCCGGCCGGGGAGCCGCCTGCGAGGCGCCCCCTACCGCTCGCAGCGGAGTGGGCGCCCTCTCCGCCGCCGCTCCTTTCTTTCCTTCTTTCTTTCTTTCTTTCTTTCTCCTCCATCCCGCTGGCAGACAAGCAGAGGCAAGCGAGTAGGGCGAACCGGAGCGGCGGGGGTGAGCTGTGGGGAGGAAAGGCAGAGGCGGGCCAGGGGGACACCCCGGCAGCGTCGGAGGGGCGCCGGGCCGAGAGGGAGGGGCCGAAGAGGGAGCGTAGCTGACTGGCCGGAGCTGAGCGGGCCCGCGGAAGGGAGGGAGGGAGGGAGGGAGAGAGGGAGCTAGCTGGCTGGCTGGCCCGGAAGCAGCGCGCTCGCACCAGCATCGCGCACTTCGCTTTCGCGTTTGGAGAGGGTGAGCGGGAGGGAGGGAGGGAGGGAGGGAGGGAAGGAAGAAAAGAAGGAGCAACAGCGGCGAAAGGAGGAAGGGAGGCGGCAGGAAGGAAGGAAGGAAGCGGGGAAGGAAGCGGGCGCCCGACGGAGTCACCGCGCTCCGGCCTGGGTCACCTCGGCGCGCAGGGAATGAGATGAAGGCGATAAGAACGATTTGGGAAGAAGGGGGAAAAAAGGGGAGAAAAAAAGGAAAAAAAAAAAGGAAAAAAGTTCAAAGTTTTTAGTTTCTTCGAGTGAAAGGAAATTGAAAGGAAACGCGGCGGCGAGGCGGCAGCAGAGCAGCAAAGCGGAGAGAGAACCAGGCACCGAGCGAGCGAGCGAAGGCGTGTGCTTGAAGGCCTGCGTGTCTTAGCTGGCCCCTTGGAGGCTCGCGGCCGCCGTGGCGAGCCGAGCAGCGCAGGGAAGCGCAGCGCGGAGCGCAGCAAAGCACAGAGCAGCACAGTGAGCGCGCGCGTACGCCCGCCTTCTTTTTTGGTTGATTGATAGGGACTGCGCGAACGACTGATTGATTTGAAATCAGCACCTGGTGCTTCTCCTTGGGCCCTCGCCGCTGGCAGGCAGAGCAAGCCAAGGCCAGACAGGCGACCCGCTTCCCCACCCCCCGCCCACGAGCTCGAACCGCCCCGAGTACAGCACAGCACAGCCCAGCCCAGCCCAACCAGAGAGAGAGCGGGACGCGGTCGCAGACAGACCGTGCCTTGAGCGATCGAGACGAGACAGCCACCCTTGCTTCGTTCGACCCTTCGACCCTTGGGAGCCAAGTGGCTATAGCTTGCAGCCTGCTTCGCTCGACTTCGCTCGAGCTCACCCGACAAATCGACCGAGCGTCTGCGAGCTCGTGGCACGAGCTCGCAGACGCCTCGTCGCAACCAAGCTGGCGACACTTGACTGGAACGGGCTGGGCCCGTCCTCTTCACCAAGTCCGCCGTGCGGGACCGTTCCCTCCCATCCAGCCCAGAGCATGGAACAACGTCTCGACCCGCTCAAACTCTTGCAAAAAGTGAAAATGGTCGACCAAGGCCTGGTTCTCCCCAACGGCAGCGTCTTTGTCATCACAGCCTATAATAGCGCCGCGGATACCTTCACCGTGCGAATCGGGAATCACCCCAGCACAATCGGTGTCGGCGCCGACGCTCTCGCGGCGCTCATGGGCGTCTCAGCGCAGAATGCCCCCTCGTCATCGCCCTCCACGGCGTCCTCTCTCTCCGGGACCCCACCACCTCTTCCTACGCATCACCAGCACCAGCAGCAGCAGCAGTCAACAGCACTGCCTGTGCCGCAGCACCAAGGCGTCACCCAATTTACGCAGGCGCATTTGCTGAACCAAGTCAAGGCAGATCTTCAAGCGCGCGTGAGCGGCGGCTCGCCGGCCCCTAACAGCAATCCCAGCAGCGCCACGGCCAATTCCCGTGCTCCCGTCACCCCTGCCTCGTCGTTCTTATCGTCCTCTTTTCTCCAATCTCTCTTTGGATCCGGATCCGGCTCAAATCTCACGGCTCCAAGCCGAGATCAAACCCATGTTTCAGGACTGGCGCCTGCATCTCTCATGCAACAAAGCTCCATCAGTGAATGGGTGCCTCCCTTCGCCGAACGCCGCCTCGAAGACCCCCTCGCTAATCTTGGTCTCAACTGTGGTGTTGGTGGCGCCAGCGGATTCTCCATGCACCGCTCCCAATACGGAAACCTCGTTCAGTCTCCCACCCCTGCTCCGTATGCATGGGAGGGAATCCCCACTTCCACACCTTCGATTTCACCATCTTCTCTCTTCCCTACGTCCATGCACTCGACCTCATACACCACCACCACCACCAACAACAACAACAACACGCTTCACCTTCAGAACGGATCGCAAGCACCCAGCCAATTGCCCGCTCTGACGAAACGATCGCACGCAGCGATCGGCAACCACGATAACATTCTGCTTGCAGAAACGTACAAACGTCCACGCACATCTAATCTAGCACACACCGACGCGGCCCCGCCGCCCCCAATGTTCGCATCCTCTGCTGCCGCTGCCTCAAGCGGCCACATCACCCTAGCCGGTGAACACGTCGCAAATGTGCGCGCCGCCGCCAGTGTTCCCAAGGTACAGCCAGCGCGCAAGACCGCCTCCGCCGCCAAACCTTCTCAAGGCAACACAAAAACCGAAATCTTTGCCCAAGTCCACTCGTGTTACCGCCCTTCTGATGGATCCAAGGGCAGCGAAAACACCGTCCCCACCTACGCGGAAATCGAAGACAAACTCGCACTCGACAATAACATCAATGCGGCACGTGTCGCCACACTTCGCTGCCGCGCGATTATGCGCAAGACTCTCGAACCTGCGTTGCATCTTGTATCCCCTGACTTTGCCGAGCGCGTCGTGGTCAACTGCATCACTGCCCTCTGTCCACTCTGTGGCCGCACCATTGCACTCAACAAGCTCGGGTCTCTGGAAAACTGGTGCAAGCACCTCTCACTTCATGGCTCCATCGGTGACTCTCTCGCAAGACGCTACCGGGCCTTTGACAAAAACGCACAAATTGTTGACGAGCTCCACGAAATCGATCAGGCGGTGGTCCTCGCATGGACTGCGCTCAAGCCCCGCCCTGACGCAGCCCCGCAAAACGAGGACCCCCGCCTCTGTCTTCCCAATCGAGTGCCCATGAACTCTTCTATTAACTGGGAAGTCCTCGTTTATTCGCAGCTCCTTAACGAGGGTGCCTTTGACTACCGTTCCATTGTATCGCAAGAGCTCATGGCTGCGGGCTTTCAAGCCTATGGCATCCCCTTTCATGGACCCACACATCTCGCCGTCCTCACTGATATGCAATCACGTCTCGAGGTCGTCTCCGGCAACGCTCTCGCCGCCTACCTTGGCGAAACAGAGGTACACCATGTCAACGTGCTCAAAACCAAACGTCTCCGCGGACAAAATGACGCGCTTAAAAGGGAACACAAGGACACCCAAGAAGACAAACCGGACGGCGCAGCTGCTCGTGCTTCTTCTTCTTCTTCCAGTGCACTCACGTCGCCGTGCCCTTCGGTCTCTCTTCGCGGCAAGGACGCGCTCTCACGCGCCATCTGGTGTGCGCGCTACCTTGTGTCCGAGCGCTCGAGGCAAATTGCCCAAGTCGTCAAGGACTGCTATAAAGGTATCGACGTCGATGGCAAGGTCACGGTCGACTATGCAACCATCGAAGAGCGCCTCGACGAGCTTGACCGCGTGGAGTCCGCCTCAACCGCTATTCCCACGGTCCGCGCACGGGACGCATTCAGACTCGTCTGCACGCGTCGCCGCCAAATCGCTGACCACGCTCTCTGTGAAATTTTCCCTGATGATGTCGAGCGCACTCGCTACGGAGCCCGCATTGCCATCAACAGCATGGTCGTCGTCTGTCCCTTTTGTGAGAAACACTACTTTGCCGAAACCTTTGCGCTCGACCACGCAGGTTACCTTGAGCACTTGCGAACCTGCACCGTTAATCCTGCGGCCACCAAGGCCTTTGCCGCACGCCTCGTTGCCTTCGGCACAAACGCAGAGGATCTCGTATGCCCTTCGCTTCTCGGAACCTGCACCAAGGCCGACTTTTTCCCTTCCGCCCCGCCTGGACCGGGTGTGCTCCGAAATGATACCTTGCCTCCGCCCCGGGCCGACGTCGCGCTCAGCACAAGCAACGTAGACGCCAACTTGGCGCTGCGCATGGACTGGAGCGCGCTCATGTTTGAAGCGCTCATGCGTGCTGGCGTGCTCTCAGGTAAATCTGTCCTCACGCAGGAAATCGTTGCCCTCGGCCTCTTCTTCTTTGGACTCGTCAATCAGCGTAGTCCCCAGAAATTTGGACAGTACCCACAGCTTCACAGCTTTCAGGTCGCGCTCCACCGGGCTGGGCCTCAGGGTTACGACGAATATTGCGGTCTCGGCATCCGTGACCAGCATCTGGGATCCTCGCACATTCGAGGTCGCCCCGTCGCGGTCACCTCAAGTATTTTGCGTGCCTACCGCCACCTTGGGCTCTCTGCCAAGTCTCTTAAACGCTTTGCGGCATCTTCGTCTCGTCAGCGCCGTTCCGCGGCCTCTTCGAGCAGCTCCACAAGCTCTCCTTCCAGCTAAAAGCTGTATGCCCTGTTCTTTATGCCGAGTCACCAGTCTTCTCATTATGAAAAAAGCAACATGTGAATTTACTTTAAGTCTGCCTACCTACACGTGAAATGACATCTGGTTTGTGAAAATGTTATGTGATGCAAGGATCTGGAGATCACGCCTTGTACGTGAAAAGTACTGGCCACTGAAGCCCGTGCAGACTGTGCCACATAAGTAGCCATCCTCACACTTCGTATAATGGCTTGCTGAAATGGAAAAGAGTATTATCTGACTTCTTCTTCTTCTTCTTCTTCACAGTCTTCTTCACAATTTTGTAGTCCTTCGGGAACTAGGCCCAATTTCAACCCATCGCTCGCTCCAAGACGACTCCGCACTCTTGAAAAGTAATTTGCACTATTGTTCTCGAGAACATGAGTTACGCTAATCAGGACTGGACGCACCTCTCGACTGACATACGCAAGGATTTACAACTCTATTTATTCCCACCTCGAGCCCGTGTCCACCATTCTCTGACATCTCGTCATCCACCATCCATGCACGACTCGGCCTCCGCCCCGGAGCGTTCTGTCAAATACAGCGACTCTTTTCTGTTTCTGTGCATTTGCACATGTATTAGTCAAGCAGCGCCAAACAGAGCGAAAACGTGTCCAAAGACCATGCCGTCTAAAAAATCCTCTGGCGATGCGGAGATGGACGAGCTCAACGCGCAGCTAAGCGCGTTGAGCGCGGGAATGGGGGTAAGTTCGAACGCGGCAGCTACACGTCGCGCACACAGACCTTGCACGGTCGAGCCCTAGACGTACAGGAGGGGGGGGGAGGAGGGGGGGCGCACTGGGATGGCGTCGTCCTTTCCCACGCTGGGTTCTTCACTTGTCAGCAAAGGCGCGTGACCGCACGCAGGGTCGTCTGCACGCGTCCGCACAGACAGTCGCAGATCAACTGACCAGACGTCTCGCATCATCGTTTTTCTTTCGTGCTCTGTCCGTACATACACCCAAAGTTTGGCGCCGTCGAGGCCGCGCCCGAGGACAAGGTCTCACAGGCCGACGTGGATAAGGTCATTGCCGACGCGCTCGCGGGTATCAAAAAGGATGCTGCTAGCAAATCGTCCAAACGTGCCAGCACTGCTGCTGCCGGTGCGAGCGCCAGCGAACAAGGCGCCAGCGAGGAAAGCGGACCCGATTTTGCTGAAGGTCGCGACGCGCTGCAAGCCGCGCTTAAGGCTGTGCGTAGCGCTGTCGCCCTCGACGCCAATGGATCCATAGGGGCCGCAGCCATTCAATATGATCGTGCACTTGAAAACTTTGGCAACGCGCTTCAATGCGGCGTTCCGCAGGGAGAACAGGCTCAAGAAAAACTTCTCACAAACATGGCTGGTTATATGGACCGCCTCCAAGCGATCCTCCTTGCCATGGACCCGCAGCCTGAGCCTCTCGAGCTTACAGCTTCTGCAATCCTTATTCCGTACACCTCAATCAACACCTGTCGGGTTGATACCCTCAAGGCTATGGCACGCGCTGGCTTCAAGTGCGCATCGCGTGCCGTAGCCTTGCGCAAGCAAGGCAAGCTCGCAGAAGAGGATGGAGATGCCTGGACAGCCTTCATTCTTTACTCAGAGGCAATCGATTGTTTTATGGCTTATCTCAAGACTGATGCATCAGGATCTGGAGCCAAGACTGTCGAAAAGGCTGTTCTCGAACTTCTCGACGCCGCCGAGGCTCTCAAGCAAGAAATGTCCTCTTAAAGAAAAAGTAAAGTCTGCAGCATCAGCGGAAGGGAGAGCAAGCTCGCGAGCTCACTGACTGACTCGCTCATTCTCCGATCCCTCCCACCATTCCTCCCTCCTTCCCTCCGTTCCTTCCTCCCTTCCTCCGTTCCTCCCTTCCTCCGGGCAAATTTGTAAAAGAGGGCCGACAACATTTACTATGACGCTTACTAAAACTGAGTCTCTCTAATACCCAAATCTATCTTCCGCATTCTGTTTCTTTCTCTCTTTGAAGAACCAAAAATCCGCTCATAGATGGAGCTCCTCACGCTGCGTGGCAATATTGGACCCACTTCGCTTCCAACCCTTGTCAGGTCGAGGATACAACAGAGAGTCAAAATCGCCTTCCAGCTCACCTCGTGGAGGGCTATCGTGCGAAGGCTGAGGAGCAATATCAAAGAGGTTAGCGCCAATCTCTAGTTTCGATGGCTGTTCCGTTTCCTCGATTGCCATAACTGAGTTCCGTTGTGCTTTCTCGACGCTCTTGCTCCGAGCGCGCCTGACACGCTCTTGCTGTTGCTGCTGCTGGAGCTTCTTTTGTTGTTGGTATTGTTTCTGCAGCTGCTCACGCTCCTCGCGACGTTGTTGCTGCATCTTGCGTTGCTTCTCCGCGCGTCGTGCCGACTCTTCAGACCCAATGTTCGAAGATCCCTTGGTAGGAATACCAGCTGATGAGGCTGGTGCTTCCGTCGTTGTCGCTGCCATTGCTCCGTTTCCTGAGCCCTCACCTGCATTAGACTTGCGCAGAGATGGTGTCGAGGAGGATCCCGATGCCAACTGTCCAGCAGCACTCGCCCCAGCTTCTTCACCCACACCTGCAGCCTCGCGTGCTCGTTCTTCCTTATTTGCCGACTTGTTACCTGCTTTCACTTCATTCTTATTCGTCTTCGTCGCACTGGCCTTCGAATCAGTCTCGCTCGAAGCAGGGTGCACTCTCGTTTTGGACCGTGGACGAAGTTTAAGACCTCGGGCTGGACCTGTTGCGCTCTTTGGGCGAGAAGTCTGCTTCGCATCCGCATGTCGCATTTCCGTCTCCACTTCGCTCTCGCGCTGGTTCGGCGAGGCGGAGCGTTTCTCTTCCAGAATTCTCTGCATGGGGGCCTCTTGCTTTTGCTCACTTGCTTCTTCGGTAGCCGGTCCATTGTCGTCTCGCACTTCCGTTCCTGGAGTCGCACCGGGAGTCTCCTTGGTCTCCCTTGGCACAGTGGCAAGCGCCGGTCCCGACGATTCCGCAGCTCTGACCTTTTTCGCTTCCGCAACCTTTGTTTTCTTGTTCACGGCCGGATCAGAGGCCTCACTTACAGCAGATGCCTTCTTCGATCCGACGGATGCGCTCGGACCACCCACGGTACGCGCAGCGCGCTTGGCAGCAAGCTTGTTGTTCGTGGAAGAGAGACGGCGAGTGGACTGCTCCTTTTTTGCTACCTTTGACTTTGTCACGGCGCTTACGACCTTGGGTGATCGAAGCGAGGCGCCTATCACGGACTTGCGAGCTTTGCGCGGGAACCCCGAGCTTTCAGGCGTCTTCAATGGTGTATGGGAAGCTGGTGTCTCGGATGCTGATTTGAGCAAAAAGTCGAGACTAATGTTTCGCTGCTCGAGAGCTGTCCGGATGCGAGCAAGCAAATCCCCTTCACTCTCTGGCACCGTCAGCTCGGTTGGGAGTCCTTCGGCGTTCTTCGCCTCTTCTTCCCGCTCGTCATTTAGCTTTTTCAAGTCCTCGAGCTCACTTGACGTTCGAGCGAGGCGCTCCGTGGCTTGCGCGAGTTCAGCCTCGAGTTGTCCAATACGATTCTTTGCCACAGTGGCTCGCTCTTCGGCGGCGTGTTGGACTCGCTTGGCGGAGTCCGCCGTTTGTCGCGCATCCTCGAGATTCTGTTTGGCAGACAGCGCATCGCGCTCCAGCATCTTCACACGCTCAAGCGCTTTGTCCTCTCTCGCAGACACTTCGCGGACTTGCGCACGGAGCTCATCGACGAGAGCGGCGTGGTCAGCTTGGGCAGATTCAAGGTCCGCGCGGAGTCGGTCACACTCCTCTTCGAGACCACGCGAGCGATTTTCCGCAGCTTCTGTGGCCAGATGCGCCTCGCGCAACGCTGTTTCTCCTTGCTTTTTCACTTTCTGCACGCGCACGCTGTGGTGCTCGAGTTTGTCGATCCGCTTGCGCTCCAGCATCAGAGCAGCTTCGGCCTGTTCGCGGAGCTCCTTCTCTCGCTTCATTGCCCGCACCGCATTTCGCTTCTTTTCTTCTGCGGTGTGTTTGCCCTGCTGGTTGGCAGCAGCAGCGGCGGCAGCGTCTTTGAGCTCGCCTTCAAGCTGCTCGCGAACACGAGCGAGCTCGGCTTCGACTTCCTGAACACGGGCCTCGGCTTCGTCTCTCACCTGCTGCAGCTCAGCATCTTGCGTGCGAAGTTTCTCTTTGAGTCGTCGTATATCCTTGCCACGTTTCTCGCCCTGCTGGTTCGCTTGGCGAAGTTGGCCCTCGAGAGTTGTCACTTTGGCCTTTTGCTCCTTGCTGCGCACCTCGAGCGGGCCTCGAAAGTTCATGATGCCGGGCAACGCTCCGCTCATTTTTCTTCTTGTTGTTCTTGTTGTTCTCGTTGATTGGCAAGCACGTCTCGATTTTACTCGAGACTCGGCCGTGCACGCTCAGCAGCAGCGCAGGCCAGCAGTCGCGTTGCGCCAGCCGCGCTCCTCCCCGTCTGCCTGCGAGCTGCGTGTCCGCCAACCTTCCCAACGTCTGCTTTCGCCCTCGCGGCCCAGGAGCGCTCGCCGCCCGGACCAAGAAAGAAGTCAGGCAACACAGACAGACAGGCAGACAGACAGACACCTGCGCCGCGACGCGGAGCGGCTCGCGCCGCAGCAGGCCGTCTCCGCCGGACGCGAGACCCCGGAGCCCGCTCCGCCGCCGCCCGACGCGCCTCTGCCGCCCTCGCGCGCGCCTCGCGCGGGCCTCGCGCCGGCCGCCGCGCCGCGCAAGGAGAGCAGAACCGCGCCAGGTGTCCGTTGGCGGAGGCCCGCGATGCCGGCGCGAACCGGCGCCGGAGTCTCGCCTCTCTCTCGGGCCGCGGCCTTCACCGGAACCTAACCGCAACCTAACCGGCCGCTTTCCTTCGTGGCAGCTCTTCCTGTTACGACCTGGCTATACTAGCCTTGGCCTAGGCCTGCTTACTTTCTTCCCTCCCTTCGTGAAAAAGACTCTCTCTTTTCTTTTCTTTTCTTTTCTTTTCTTTTCTTTTCTTTTCTTTTCTTTTTTTTTTGGGGTGTTTGTCCGGGGAAGAGGGAGGGGAAAAGGGGAGAGAGAGGAGGAGGACGAGCCCGGCAGATCGAACGGAGGTAGCGAGGCAAGCGAGCGCTCGCGCGGCAGACAGACAGACAGACAGGCAGGCGGCGCGCGAGCGGGCGGGCGGGCGGGCGGCGGGGAGGGACCGCAGACCAGACGCGCGCGAGGGCGGACGCCGCGCTGGGAGCCCGGGTCCCGCGCAGCGATCGGCGGAGGCGCGCTCGCACGAAGGTGATCCGAATCGGCTCGCGAGGACGCACGTACAGGACCTACCTGGCAGGGGCGGAGAGAACGGCGCTTGCGTGCTGGCCGGCGGACGCGCTCGCAGACGCGACGCGAACCGCCAGCAAGCCGACTGTACTCTCGCGCCGGGTAGCCTTTGTTGTGCCGGCGGCTGCTGTAACGAGGCAGTGGACAGAAGCTGGAGCGCGCACGCGCACACACGCGCACATATATCCGCAAAGCTTCCTCTTCGACCCGGAAGAGTTGATTGCACGACACCGAGAAGAAGTGTCGCAGAATTGAGAGGCAAAAAAGGAAGCCAAAGAAGAGACGACAGAAACACATCATGGGTCTCATCTTTTCGCGCATGTTCTCCACCCTCTTTGGAAGCAAAGAGGTACGCATCCTTATCCTTGGCCTCGATAATGCTGGCAAGACAACCATTCTGTATCGTCTGCAGGTCGATGAGCCCATCGGTCAAACAGTGCCAACGATCGGCTTCAACATGGAGACCCTTCAGTACAAAAACATCAAGTTCCAGGTCTGGGATCTCGGCGGCCAGACCAGCATCCGCCCTTACTGGCGCTGCTATTACCCGAACACCGACGCCATCATCTTTGTAGTTGACTCCGCAGACACGGAGCGGCTTTCGATTGCACGCCAGGAGCTCATGAGTATGCTAGAAGAAGAAGAGCTCAAGGACGCGATCTTGCTCGTGTTTGCCAACAAGCAGGACATGAAGGGCGCGCTTCCTGCTGCAGGTGTCTCTGAGCACCTGGGCCTTACCACCATCAAGAACCGCCAGTGGTCCATTCAGGAGACTTCTGCCACCAAGGGTCGTGGTCTATTCGAGGGCTTTGATTGGCTCGTCACTTGCATCAAGGGCGGCCAGGCGTAATCAGCGCGAGAGAGCAAGGAGGGGCAGGGGTCCTTGTCTGGCTCAATCTAGCCGAGGCGAAGCGAGCGGAGGCAAGGCGAGGGTTCAGCTCTCGAGCGTTTGGGTTCTATCTACGCTTGACTTCGAATTCTTTTCCCGGCCTGCCGAGTATATTCGCGCAATGCAGCCAGCTGCTAGGTTATTTATATAGCCTCCTGCCGCCTGTGTAGCAATGTTCTCGTTCCGAACCCTTCCGTGCCAGACGGCACCTTCTTTCTCCCTTCTTTTCATTCTTCCTTTCCTACCATCTCTCTCTCTCTTTCTTCTTCTCTCTCTCTCTTTTCTTCTCTTACTCTCTCTGATTGTCTGTGATCTCGATCCAAAAATGGGATACCTGTGACCCCAACTCTTTCCTCAACACGGCCACACGCACTTCACTCAAGGAAAAAAAAAAATTGGAAAAGAAATTGGGTCGAGTGGGAAGACAGACGCCTCGTGCATGACTCACGTGCAATATGACCACCATGCGCCTCTCACTACAAGGCTTACTGTAATGTGAATCAGCTTCTAAAACAACACATGCACACTCTCTCAATCATACCAAGGAGACGTTGTGGTCCCTTGGAAACCGAACCCCCCAGGTCTACTTCCCTTTTCCTTTCCCCTTATCTCTTTCTTTCCACTCTTGCTGCGCAACATGCAAGCAGTTGTGCACGCATCGTTCGTTACCTTTACGCGCCAGTGGATGGCTTTCTTCTTTCTCAATAAAGCCATAACCATCAAAATTTGGAACAGCAAGAGGAGAAAAATCAGCGCACAAAAACAGGTAGAGTGCATTTTATCTTACATTGCGCGCCCGCGCCCTCGAAGAAGCAAAGCCACCGGGCTTCTTCCGATCTATAAGTCATCATCATGTTCTTCGTTTCTCTCTTTGCGACGGTTTCTTCGCTCTTCTCTGTCCTCCTTCGAGTTGCCGTTCCCAGCTGCCTTGTACTTTTCGCCTTCGCGCTTCTGTCTTCGCTCTCGTAAGACCTCCTTCTTTTCCTTTAGAGCCGCTTCGCCGTGCTTTTTCTTCTTCTTCTTCTTCTTGTGCTTTTCTTCCTTTCGAGCTTGCTTCTCGGCGTTGGCATCATCCGCGTTGAGATCATCCTTGAAAAGATTTTCCAAATCTTTGCGGTTCTTCTGCTGCAATTTTTGCTTTTCTTTTTGCTGGCGCTTCTTCTCTCGTTTTTCGGCTCGAATGGCCTCCTCGGCGGCGATTTGCGCCAAGACCTTTCCACGCTTGAAAAAGCAAAAATAATACCCAAAGAAGCCCATCTTGTGGCGCACTTGCCGTTGCTGATTTCGATGTTGTCGCTGCAGCTCCTTAAGTCGAAGGCGCTCCTCGAGTGCATTGTCTGCATTGCGTTCCTCCTGTAGCATCAGCTTTTTACCGTTCCACCAGTGCTCGCCAAGCGTGTTGATCATCATATTTTGCTGCATACGAAATGCAGGATGCAATAATTGAGGGAACCGCACGTTCATCGCTTGGAACTCCTCAAAATCGATCTTTCCATCAGAATTGGTGTCAAAGTTCGCGAGTGCAGTTCGACAGTTACTTGTTGGATTGTTCCCGTGCAGCATCTCCACCAGCGCGTGAAGCTCGTCAGAGTCAATGTACCCATTTTTGTCCTTGTCAAACACAAAAAAGCAGAACTTTAAAATGTCCACACGAGCGAACAAGGCGTAGGTCGCAATCGTTTGCACAAACTCGGAAAAGTCCAACGTCCCCGAGCAGTCAATATCTTCATTGTCAACATTTCAACGTCAGTCCATCGTGCTCTTTCATGCCGCACGCGTTCGTTGTCCAATTCACGTTCCGCGTATCATCCTTACGTTCTCGCGAATCAATGCAAAAAAAAAACGTACCAACAAGCTCAAATAAGCTATCGCCAAATACAGTCCTCTCCTCTTCAATGAGCCTGTAAAACTCCTCCACGTCGATCGTGCCGCCATGGTCACGGTCATACTTTTGGAAAATGCGCCAGAACTTGTTAATTTCTTTCTTGCTCAACTTGAGCATATCGATCGTCTTTTGCAGACGATCATCGGGAACAGGAATTTTATTGCCCATTGTCTTCCTGCGTTCTGCCTATTTGATGTGTGCTCGTCCGAAGGCGCGACGACGGTCTTCTACTTCTTCTTCTTCTTCTTTTTGCAAAGCAGTGCACAGCTCTTGCTTGTCTCTTCACGTTTTGACCTCAGTCGTCACGACACAACGTGAGCCGCAGGTGTTGATCTATCGCCAAGAATGTGGCGCAGCGACGCACGCGAGGCTACGCAGCGCCAAGCAACCTCGGTCAGCGGTGCTGAGCGAGGCCGTGCGGGGCCAGGCGAGGCCAAGCCAGACCTCGCAAGAGTTCTGCCATATAAAAGATGCTGCCGTTCAACGGGAATCCTTCCTGCGGACAGGAATGTCACGTGTGCGCACTGGAGGTTCAAAGCAAGCACGACCTTCGACACCCTACACTCGAACACTGTTAGTCACACCATGACAGCAGTAGGTCGATACTTGGCTGCTCAACTTGTGCTTGGTCGATCTATGTCAGGGCGACCTCGGAGAAATTCTCAACACAACGGATCATTTTTCGGGTAAATCGGATAAACCTTTTCCCCTTTTTCGTCCCACGAGCATGGTTTCTTGCTTTTCTTCTTCTAAATGTATACTACAGTAAGATAGTCTTAATAATAGCCTCTTAGGATTGACGGCGCACGGCTGTGCGCAGCTGGTGCAATATCTGAAGCGTCTCAGCCTTGATGTGCTGGTTGCTCGCACGCAACGCGTCAAGCTCAGCCCGCCGTTGGCTTTCTGCAGCCAAATTTTTCTTCTTAAGGTTGCTCGACTCTTCTCGAGTCCGTGCAGCAGCACCCTTGGCAACTTCAAGCTCGCGAAGTAGGTCCCCAACACACTGTGCAAGCACCTGGACGTGCATGCGGCCCAATCTTAGATGTTGCTGCGCCGTAGCGTGTGTGCCTTCGGTCAAAACTTGATCCAGCCATTGGCACGCATTGGTGCGGCACATTTGCGCTATTTCTGCAACAGTTCCGGCCGCCCGACTATCATGTACAGACGCCCGAGCACCTTTTCCCCCTGCTACATCGAGAGATAAAGTCGCTCTTGCTGTTGCTGCAGCTGCTGTTGCTCCTGGGCTTACCGGGTCCGCAACCATCACAGAACCTATAGAATGCGCTTGCTTGGAACCCACCGTTGTTGGCATTTTACTCGAAAGACGTGAATCCCTTTGGCATTTGCACGCATAGCAATGTTGATGCTGATGCTCATGGCGGCCGCACGTGTGAGGGTTCACAAGGCATACGTGCGAGCCCGCTTCGGGCTCCGCAAGACGCTCGAGTTGCCTCCCGCCCCGAGCATTTCTCGAAGCAACAGCGGATGGAGCAGGTGTCAGAGCGCTGCTTGTTTTGGCCACTTTGGAGGAACTCGAAGACGTTTGAACCAATGCCGGTGAGGAAGCTGTGTGATGGCTGCAGTGACTGCAGCTGCACGTAGCACCAGAGAAGTTGTGGGAAGCAGACCCTTGCTCGAGATGCCCTTGTCGATGCGCCCAGTCAACGTACCGAAGACAATCTGGCGCTGCGCCTTCGTAGCTCTCCATGAAGAGCCGCGTGGCAGCCGAGCGCTCGCGTTGTTCCTTTTCAATATGATCAATATATGCCATGTCATCCTTTGTCAGGCCCTCACGCATGCTGCGCCCAGCATCAACTTGCTGTAATAATCGCGCCTCTGACTCTGTTCTTGCGAGGGACATGATCCGTTCCTTCTCCGCTGCTCGCACAGAGGCGGAGTCGGCAAAATCATTCGAAGCACCCCGTCTCGATGGCGAAGTATTTGACATATACATTGAAATATCCGTGGCATATTCGCGAGAGCCGCGAATTGGTGTTGTTTGCTGTCCGTGGTCAACCACCGTGCGATTTGGAGATCTGGCCTCCACGTCTGCAGCTGCGAATTCCTTTTGCGAAATCTCATTCTTCATACTGGAAGGTGTCTGAGAAGTCAATGTATTGCGGTTCTGAGCTGATTTGTCAACGGAGACTTGTGAACGAAGAGACTTTGCGCTCGTGGTACTCGCTGCGCCGTTACTCTTTGCCTTGCCACCACTCTTTGCTGCAAGGCTGCTGTTCGCTGGAAGGCTACCCTCCGCTGTAGTATTGCTCTTCACTTGGGCTTTTTCGTTGTGATGGGAAGTTGCACTGTGATTATGATTCGGATTGCAGCACGATGTTTTGCTTTCTTTTTCAGAAGCTTTCGAGACAACTTTCTTTGAAGTTGAAGATTTGCCAGAGATGCTAGTGTTCGCGGGGTTATGGTCGTTGTCGGCCTCACCACGATCGCTTTTGCCTTCTCCTGTTTCTGCGTTAAAAGTGTCGAGAATATGCGCGTCAAGAAATGCCGCCAAGCCTTCCATATCAATGTGTCCCTTTGGCGCCCTGCTGTACCCCTCGATTTCGGCAAAGAGCGCCCCAAAGGTCCGCGGCTTGAGCAAGCCTTGCAAGCGAGAGTCTTCCCTGAGCGCAACACGAAAACTTTCGTTCTGGTTCACGGCTTCAAGGAGATCTCGCTGACTCAGCACCGCCGCTTTGCCACCTTGCGCGCCAGCCAGAGCCTCGCACGCCCGCGTCGCGGCGTCGTCGCTGCTACGACCCGCCGCCGAGGGCATCCTCGCGAGGGCGTCCTCTTGTCTGTGACTGACGCAGAGATTTGTCAGTCTCGCAGCCTATGCTCTCTTGCGCGTGCTCAGGTGGATGGGTGGATCGGTCCCGGCTCGTCCCTCCCTGCTTAGGCGGGGCAATGTGCAGTGTAGGGGGGGAGGGGGGCGTTCTCTCTCATCGGTATGCAGACAGTGTGTTCGTGCGTATGTGATACAGCGCGCCTCGCGCACATAGCTCAATCACAGTGCCCTTGCCCTTGTCTTCTTCCACTAAATTCATCCCCTTTAAGTCAGCAGCGCCGCGCTGCTCCTATCCGCTCAACGGACAAAATCATAAAATAACATGGCGGGGCCTTGACGTGGAGTGTAAAAAGCTGAGAGACTGCTAGCTTTTCAGACAATACACGAGCTAGCTAGCAAGCAAGCAAGCAAGCAAGCAAGCGGCAAGCAACACCAAGTCAAGACAACTTGAGTGGAGCCGAGACGTTGGTGCCGGAAAGGAAGTTGCTGAAGCAGGCAACAAACGTATACTAGGCTTAGTGCAATAGAGAGGTAAGGCTCCTTGCTTTGCACAAAGTATAAGCGGCCACAACTTACCTTGAGAGAAAAAGAGTACCGCCGTGGGGCAAAGCATAAAAACCTCTGCTGCAGGCAGAACGCGCCGGCGCTCGCGTTAGCGCTCGATTGCGCGTGCGCCCTGTGTGCAGGACTGCATTGAGGCCTCGAGCCAGCGCAGTGCTCGAAGAAACACCAAATCTGACTTGTGCTGGTGAACCCCTCGTCTTGCCCGTGTATTCGTGGCAACTACGAGCTTGCTTTTCCTCGTGGTGCAGAGCTGGCACGTGAAGCATGCCATCGAAACCCGCGACCGGCATTCGGAACGACAACGCCGATGTCGAAGAGGGCAAACATGCCGGCGGCGCAAATGTGAAACTGAGCTTTCAGTACCCGGCTGTCTCGCAAGAACAGACTGCAAGGGCATCGAGCGCGGGCGGGAAAACGAGCAAGAAAAATGGCGGTTTGAGCAAGCTTCAGCGAAAATTTGCCAAACAATCTGCGAATCGGGAAGAGCGCGACGAAGGCTTGCGAGGCTCAAGCATTGCCATGCCTAACCTCTTGCCAGATCTTGCATTCGCGAAGGAAGATGACTTTGCCAGCGCAATGAACTCGCGCAAGAGATCGCCCCGAGTTCAGGTCGACGCGGATGCTCTTATCACGCAGAGCGCCCGGTCTCCGCGAGCAGAAAAGGCGTCCATGGCTGAGCCACTTCCTTTTACAGAGAGCGTCAAGCAGCTTCCTGACTTGAAAACATCAGAGGAAGCCATTGCCTTCTTTGCACGACACAGAGAAGAAGACGGCGCCTCCCTCGCGCTCGTGGCAAACCAAGAAAAGACGTTTGCTCCACTCAAATTTGTTACGCTCAATCGCGCCCCAACTAAAATCAAGCAGAACCCGTATGATCTCGTGGTCGTCGAGCCTGCGCACATCAACCCAGAAGAATACTACATTATGACAGCGACCAGTGTCATGCAGTTTGGTAACGGTTCGAGTGCCAATGATAAACACAAAAGAGCCGGCGCTCCCGACGCAAACGCCGTCGCTCAAGTCACGCTTCCAGGAAGACTTGGCCGCGCCATTCCGACAGATATCATGACCATGCCACAGTGGATCCACGAGTCCACCTGTTTCCGCGTCATCAGCAACTTGAGTACGTTCAAGTATCAGCATGAGCGCAAGGCAATGAGCCGCTGGCGCGCGGCTGTCCGCTACATCAAATTCTGTCGCATTAAACGACGTGTCGAGCATCAGCTTCTTATGGTTCGCCCTCACTTTGCCGAGGCTCTCCGTAGCGCAATGCGTGAATTGCATCATTTCATGGAGAACTCTCCCTTTGAGCTCGACGCGAGACGGGCCTCTCTCTTGCCGAACTTTGCGCAAAAGCAGACGGATCAGCTCGAAGGTAGGATCCTGCATGGCCTGCAACATGCGGGCTCTTCGATTGGCCAGGGTGTTGTCCGCGCGACGCAAGCTCTTCGAAAAGATTTGCGTCAGCACAAGGAAAGACTCTTGCGTAACAAGAATATCATTAACGTCGCTACCAAATCCATGGCCGAGGCGCGACTTGAAAAGGAGACGACCATTCGCGCAATCAGGACACTCGAATACGATCTCTTGCGGCTTCCAGACTTTTGTCGCATGATCAACTACGTCATTCTTGGCCGCATGCTTCACTACATCATTGACGCCTACGCCCAGTTAGTGGACTTTGTCGCTACCTCAAGCACAGGAGTTTTCAAAGTCAATGTCGAGCTCCGCTCCGAAGAGGTTGAAGTCAAGCGTCCCGAGGGCGAGGACGACGGCGAAGACGAAGAAAATGAGGAAGAAGAAGAGGAAGACGAGGACGAGGACGACGCTGACGAGGATATCGACGCCGACGGAAATGGTGAACGGAAAATCAAAAGGAAAAAAGTCAAAACGACTCGCGTAGTCTTTCATGCGATCGATCCTACCGAAACAGAAATGTTTGGGGCATTCACAGATTTTTGCACAAAACTTTTGGCCACGGTCGACTCCTTTCCTCTCCTCATGATCCCCGACCGCGCTGCATCCGTGGAGGAAATGCAGCCGTACGATCCTGAATACGCTCGCGGTACCGCCGAAAATCGACTGAGCGAGATGACCTCTCTCACAGCAACCTGTGCCGATTTCGACTCGCTCACTGACACCTTTGGCCAGCTATACGCCGTCATCACCCAGGCCTACGCCGAAGGTAATGTCTTTGGTACAAGCGTGAAGGACCGCTTCCAGGAGATTTACCTTGGGCTCACGTCCTTTGATGCAGAGGCGTACGTGGCTTCTCGACCCGATTACTTGACCCTGAAGCGGGATTTACACATGTACCAGGACTGGGGCAAGGACATCGCCAACATGAAGCTGGAAACAAAGTGCGGTTCCCTCGTCATTATCGAGACACGTAGCTTCAAGGAGGCTCTGCTGGCGTATTTGGCCCTGCCAATGGATACTTGCAAGGCGTATCTGGAGACTCTTGGGCATGACCAGGTCATTGATCTTATTGCAAAGTATCGTAAGGCATGCGCTGAGCTCGAAGTCGATCCAAACGCTTCGCTCACCTCCCACGCCGAGTATGTCGAGCATTACAATGTTCATGTTGGAGCGCAAAAATTCCACGACCGCAGCTTCGAGCTGGTACAGGATATCTATGTGCTCATGAAAACCTTTCAAGTCAAGCACTCTATCGAAGATGCCGCTCGCCTTGAGGAGCTCGCCGAGGAAAAGACGCGATTCGAAGAGTCGCTGGCTCGTGGACGCAATCACATTGCAGCGCACAACAATGCCTATGTGGACAAGCTCAAGGCAGGCATTACCTCGATGGAGGAGTTCTGTGACCAAATGACGCTGCAACTCACTCGCGAACCGTTCAATGACCCGGAGCAGAGCCCTGAGGAAATGGTCGACATTCTTGGCAAGCTCAAGGGCAAATGGGACGTCCAGCTCGAGAAGGCAAAGCAGTACGCACACCAGATGGAACTTCTCGTGGGTGGGAAAAAGAAGCCTGAAGACAAACCTACTACGACTTACAATTTCGAGGTCGGCGCCGTCGAGAACTGCCGCATGCTGCTTGAGCGACGTCAAAGCATTTGGGGTTGCCTTGCGCGCTGGAATGCGGATCATGACCGCTGGTGGAACACTGACATGACGATCCTTCTCAACCCAGAGCGTAACGAAGATGGTCTCGACGGCCCGCAGCTCGAGCGAGTTGTTGACGAGTACTTTCAGGAGGCCGTCAGCTACAACCGCAAGTACAAGGGCGATGAGGTGGTTGAGATCCTTTTGGCGGCGATTCGAGTGACGCGCAGCAAGGCTGACTTTGTGGCGCTCTTTGGGCATCCTTCGCTTCGCGAGCGTCACTACCGCCAAATGTATACAGAGGTCTTTCGCATCCCTTTTGTCGATGAAAAGGGCATCGTACATGACCCGGTTATTCCTGAAGACGAGGCGGCCGCCGCCGCAGCAGCAGCGGCCGCTCAAGCTGCTGCAGAGGCACAAAACGCGGGCGGACCGCAAACCGAGGGAGGTGACCTCGTCGCCGAGAAGAGCAAGGGGACCGATGCTGACGCCGAGCCGGAAGACCCTGATCCCACGCTTGTGACCATTGCAGGCATGGCGGAGCACGGCCTCTTTGAAGAAAAGAATACCGAGCCTCTTGAGGAAATCTGCGGGGCTGCTGCAAAAGAGTACTCGCTCATGAAAGCAATGGACAAGATGGAGGAGGACTGGGAGCCTCTTGCCTTTGCCGTACTTGAGTACAAAGACACGGGAACCTCGATCTTCCGATCAATGGACGAAATCGAGCAGACCTTGGATGATCAACTTGTACGCACGCAGGCCATGCGCGCCTCGCGATACATCAAAACAATGGAGGAGCGCTGTATTGCCTGGGAACAGCGGCTCAAGGACCTCGAGGCCATCATCTCGAATAGACTTGCCATGCAGGGCACCTGGCTTTACCTCGAACCTATTTTCTCGAGTGCTGACATTTGTAAGCAAATGCCGAGCGAAGCCAAGATGTTCAAAAAGGTCGATCGCCTTTGGCGCGACTCCATGGAAAAGACCATGGAGGATCTCAACGTCATGGCTGTCTTTCAGCAGGAGGGTCTCTTGCCCAAGCTTAAGCGCGCCAACGAAATGCTCGATGAGATTCAAAAGGGTCTTGCCGACTACCTGAACGCCAAGCGCGTCTTCTTCCCGCGGTTCTTCTTCCTCTCCAATGAAGAACTCCTGGAGATTCTCAGTGAGACCAAGGATCCGAAACGTGTGCAGCCACACCTTATCAAGTGCTTTGAGGGCATCTCCAGTCTTGAATTCACCAACACGATGGACATCCGCGCCATGATATCATCGGAAGGTGAGGTCGTGCCCTTTACGTACGATGAAGTCAAGGAGAAAATCATCAATCCCAATGAAGCTGGTGGCTGTGTAGAGATTTGGCTCGATCAAATCCAGAATATCATGCGCAAGACCGTGGCGCATGTTTTCGACGAGGCCATTGTCGACTATCGCGACAAAGATCGCATTCAGTGGCTGCAGTTGTGGCCTGGCCAGGTTGTTCTCGGCGTGACGCAAACGTACTGGACGCAGGAATGCACAGCGGCCATTTCTGAGGGACCTGCCGCCGTCAAGGCCTACGCAGACAAACTTACAGGGTACATAAATGACATTATTCAGCTCGTGCGCGGGAAGATCGACAAGCTCGTGCGCAAAACCGTCAGCCCCCTCGTCGTGCTCGATGTACACGCTCGCGACGTTACAGAGGAGCTCGCGCGGCTGGGTACATCGGATCCCAACGATTTCGACTGGCTG
The DNA here is from genome assembly GCA_000818945.1 of Schizochytrium sp. CCTCC M209059. Classification (NCBI taxonomy): domain Eukaryota; class Bigyra; order Thraustochytrida; family Thraustochytriidae; genus Schizochytrium; species Schizochytrium sp. CCTCC M209059. The sequence continues at coordinate 22,003 of KN805462.1, forward strand.
TGTCAGCTCCGTTACTATTGGTACGAGGGCCGGGCCTCTGCACTTTCCGGGGACCCAGGATCGGTCTCGTGCCGCATGATCAATGCTGAGCGTCTCTACGGCTACGAGTACCTTGGTAACTCAATGCGTCTGGTGATCACGCCGCTTACAGATCGCTGCTACCGCACGCTCATGGGTGCAGTGCATCTCGACTATGGCGGTGCTCCGGCAGGACCTGCAGGAACGGGCAAGACCGAGACGACCAAGGATCTTGGCAAAGCAATTGCCATTCAGTGCGTCGTGTACAATTGTTCCGATAGTCTCGACTACAAGGCCATGGGCAAGTTTTTCAAGGGACTTGCGGGTACCGGCGCCTGGGCGTGTTTTGATGAATTCAATCGCATTAACCTTGAAGTGCTTTCGGTGGTGGCGCAGCAGATTCTGACTATTTCTCGCGCCAAGGTGGCCAAAGTCGATACTTTCGAATTTGAGGGCGTGATGATCAAGCTGCGCGTTACATGCAATGTATTTATCACAATGAACCCGGGTTATGCCGGCCGGCAAGAGCTGCCTGATAATCTCAAGGCGCTCTTTCGCGATGTAGCCATGATGGTTCCCGACTATGCTATGATTGGTCAGATTATTCTCTACAGCATGGGCTACCTAGAGGGCTTCAAGCTGGCCAAGAAGATTGTCATGACGTACAAGCTTTGCTCCGAGCAGCTTTCAAACCAATCTCATTACGATTACGGCATGCGTGCCGTGATGGCTGTCTTGCGCGCTGCCGGAAACCTCAAACAGCAACAGCCCGAGGAGGATGAGAACATTCTTTGCCTGAGGTCAATTATTGACGTGAACCTTCCCAAGTTCCTCGCCCCGGACGTCCCTCTGTTTAACGGCATTGTGTCGGATCTTTTCCCCGGTATCAAGCTTCCTGATGTCGACTATTCTATCATGGACTCCGCCATCCGCGAGGTTTGCCGTGAATGGCGACTTGACCCGACGGAATATTTTCTGACAAAGGTGCACGAGGTGTACGAAATGATGATTGTGCGTCACGGTTTTATGGTCGTGGGCCTTCCCTTTGCCGGCAAGACGACTTCGCTCAAGATGTTACAGCGTGTCCTCACCTTGCTAAAAGAGCGCTTTCCCGAGGATCCGCGATGGACTAAAGTCCACACGGCCATCATGAACCCCAAGTCCATCACCATGGGTCAGCTTTACGGTGAGTTCGATCCTGTCTCGCACGAGTGGACAGATGGCGTCTTGGCGATTGCCTACCGTAATTTTTCGACCAATCCACCCAAGATTGGTGCCGTCGAGGACCGAAAGTGGGTTTGGTTCGACGGACCCGTCGATGCTATTTGGATTGAGAACATGAATACTGTCCTGGACGACAACAAGAAACTTTGCCTCATGAATGGCGAAATGATCATGATGACGCCCACGATGAGCATGATCTTCGAGCCTATGGATCTCGAAGTCGCGTCTCCAGCCACTGTGTCACGCGTCGGCGTCATTTACATGGAGCCATTTCGCGTTGGCTGGCAGCCTGTTCTTAAATCTTGGCTCATGAAATATGGTACACTCAACCTGCCTCCCGTTTTTCGCATTGGCATTGATGACCAGGAGGGCGCCGGCGACAATGCTGAAGAGGAGGGAAAGAATGGCGGCGACGGCAAGAAGAAGCCTGCCAAGGGCAAGAAGGACGCCGTCGAAGAGGAAGACCCGGACGCTCCAGGATTCGTCCTCGATGAGGAACAAACTCGACTGCTCATGACCCTGTGCGACTGGCTCATCGACCCGGCCATCTCCTTTTTGCGTAAAGATTGTCGCAGCTTCGTACCTACCCTGGACCAGACATTGGTTGTGTCTTTTCTCCGCCTCATGGAAGCCATGCTCCTCGAGGCTACCGCAGCAAAGGTGAGCATCGATCAGGGCATGATTGAGAATACCTTTTTGTTTTGTCTCGTGTGGGCTGTTGGTGGCATCGTCGATGCAGAGAGCCGTACCTTGCTCAGCGACTTTTTGCGGCGCTTCATGAAGGACGCCACCGTGGTTGATGTGCCTGAGATGAAGGCCGTAAATACGCTCCTCATGCTGCGCGGCTGGAAATGCCCCTTTGAATCTGGCTCGTACGAATTTCTGTCGCCCATGCCCGACGAAGGGCTTTTGTTCGACTATTGCTTCATCGGCGGCGGTGCCAAAACCATCGGTAGCCCGGAGGTGAAAAAGTCTGCAAAAACATGGATGTCCTGGACGGATACTTTTGTGTTGCCCCAACTTGACAAGGACGCGGAGTTTAGCTCTTTGGTGATCCCAACCAAGGTCACCGCACAAATGGAGCGCATCGTCGTCCTCAACCTGCTCAATAGCTTTCCTGTACTGGTGGTGGGGCCCACTGGAACGGGCAAGTCAATGTTCATTGGCCAAATCCTCAGTCAGAGTGTCGACCAGGAAGTCTACAAGACGGTCCCGGTTGCCTTTACGGCCAAAACAAGCGCGAATCAGACACAGGAAATTGTTGACGGCAAAATTGACAAGCGGAGGCGCGGTATTTATGGCCCGCCTATGGGCAACAAATGCGTTGTCTTTGTTGATGACTTGAATATGCCCGAGGTCGAGGAGTATGGCGCTCAACCCCCGATTGAGATTCTCCGCCAGCTCGTGGACAATGGCGGGTGGTTTGATCTTGCTGAAAAGGACTTTCATCAGATCGTCGATACCCAGCTCATCAGTGCCATGTGTCCTCCCGGCGGCAGTCGCAACCACATCACACCACGAATGCTGCGTCATTTCAGCATTTTGTGCGTGTCCAGCTTTGACGGCGACACGATGAAACTTATTTTCAACACGATTCTTTCGTGGCACATGGGCGCACAGGACATGCCTGCAGACGTGGCTGGACTTTCAACGCGGCTCGTCGATGCGACCCTTCAAGTCTACACGCAAGCGATTGAAAACTTGCTACCCACCCCGCTCAAGTCGCACTACACCTTTAATTTGCGTGACTTTAGTCGCATTGTACAAGGCGTCATGCTTGTGAGCCGCTCGGATGACTTTAATGCCGCAGGGCTTCGGCGACTCTGGATTCACGAAACATGTCGCGTCATGATGGATCGTCTCATTGACGTCGACGATCAGGAATGGTTTGTGAGTGCCCTGGATGAGGCTCTTGCAGGTCATCTTGATGAGCCAGGAGGCGTCGCGGCGGCGACCCGCCACTTGCGTGCCGATGCCGATGCTGATGCCGATGCCGATGCGACGAGCGGTGCAGAGGGCGGCGAAGGTGAGACCGTCCTTGATTCACTGCGCAACCTCTTTTTCGGAAGCTACGCCAACCCAGACAATCCCAAACGCCCTTATGTCGAAGTGAACGATGTTCCAGGGCTTGTTCCGCTCATGCAAGACTACCTCGAGATGTATAACGCAGAGAGCAAGACGCCCATGGATTTGGTGATGTTCGTCTTTGCTATCGAGCACATTTCTCGTATCGCGCGTGTCCTTGGTATGCCGCGTGGCAACTTGCTTCTCGTTGGCGTCGGTGGTAGTGGACGTCAGTCGCTCACCCGTCTGGCGGCCTTTGTGGCCGACTATTCTCTGATTCAGGTCGAGCTCGCCAAGAATTACACCGAGGTGGAGTGGCGTGAGGATCTTCAAGAGGTCCTCAAGGGCGCTGGTACCGGCAGCAAGCCAATGGTGTTTCTCTTTTGTGACACTCAGATCAAGTACGAGAGCTTTACCGAGGATATCAATTGCATGCTGAACACTGGTGAGGTGCCGAATCTGTTTCCGCTCGACGTGCGAATGGAAATTTTGGACCGCATGCAAAAGATTGTCAAGGAGCTTGGCATCAAGGACGCGTCGCTCAACGAGTTGTGGCGCATGTTCATCGACCGCGTGCGATCCCGCCTGCACGTGGTTCTGGCGTTCAGTCCTATCGGTAGCGCGTTTCGCGATCGCCTGCGCAAGTTCCCGAGTCTGGTGAACTGCTGCACGATTGACTGGTTCTTTGCCTGGCCCAAGGACGCTCTCGTTGCTGTGGCACGTACCTTTTTGGGTAGCGTCGAATTGGACGCCGATGTGCGCGAAGAGATTGTGGACACGTGCCAGTACATGCATCTATCCATTTCGGACTTGAGCGAGCGCATGCGAAACGAGCTCCGACGCATCAATTACGTGACCCCAACGTCTTATTTGGAGCTCATCCGCAGCTTCAAGGGCTCGTTGGCATCGTGCCGTGACCACGTCAATAGTCAACGTCGTCGGTACGAGATTGGTCTCGAAAAGCTCGCTTTTGCTGCTGAGCAGGTCGGAACCATGCAGCAGGAACTGACAGATTTGATTCCCGTTCTTGAAAAGTCCAAAAAGGAGACGAATGAACTCATGGCAGTGATTGAGCAGAAACTTCCTGGCGTAGAAGCCATGAAAAAGACTGTGAGTGAAGAGGCCGCCATTGTCCAGGTTCAGGCCGATGAGTGTTCCGCAATGAAGCAGGAATGCGAGAATGACCTCGCCGAAGCCGTTCCGCTGCTCGAGGACGCCATGAAGGCTCTCGATACGCTCAAGCCCGGAGATATTACCGAGGTGAAGGCGATGAAGACGCCGCCCGCAGGTGTGGTGCTCGTCATGAGCGCGGTGTGCCAGATGATGGGTGTCAAGTCAGAGCGCATCAAGGACCCGAATGATCCGACCAAAAAGATTGAGGATTATTGGGGTCCCTCAAAGAAGCATCTCTTGGGTGATCCCAAGTTTTTGCAGAGACTCAAGGATTACGATAAGGACAACATCAGCGAAAAGGTCATTGCGATCCTACGTGCCAAGTACGTCAACAACCCCGACTTTGAACCCTCCAAGATCAAGCAAGCTTCGGTGGCCGCTTTTGGTCTCTGCAAGTGGGTTCGCGCTATGGAATCGTACGACAAAGTCGCCAAGGTCGTGGCGCCGAAGAAGGCAAAGCTCAAGGAAACCGAGGCCACGCTTTCGGAAACGATGGACAAGCTGAACCAGAAGAAGGCTGAGTTGCAGACTGTGGTGGATGATCTCGCTGCTCTCGAGACTAATCTCGAGGAAGCCAAACAGAAGAAGGACAAGCTTGAGTCTGACGTGGACCTTTGCGAGAAAAAGCTTGTCCGTGCCAAGCAGCTCATTGACGGTCTTGGCGGCGAGAAAGTCCGCTGGACGCAGAATGTTGCGGACCTCAAGGATGAATACGTGCTTCTCACGGGTAATGTACTCATCTCCGCCGGCGTTATCGCCTACCTGGGCGCATTCACGGCCGAGTATCGCGATGACGTTGTCGAGCGCTGGACCACGCTGTGCCGCGAAAAGAAGATTCCCAGCAAGGACGACCCGTCCCTGTTCCAGACACTCGGAGACCCTGTTACGGTGCGATCTTGGAATGTAAACGGCCTGCCTACAGATGCATTCAGCGTCGATAACGCCATCGTCCTGTTCAATTCGCGACGCTGGCCTTTAATGATCGATCCTCAGGGTCAGGCAAACAAGTGGATTCGCAACCTCGAGGGGGAGAACGGTCTCAAGGTTATCAAACTGAGCGACCCGAACTACATGCGTACCGTAGAGAATGCTGTGCAATTTGGCAGTCCAGTTCTTCTTGAGAATATTTACGAGGAAATCGACCCTTCGTTCGAGCCTTTGCTGCAAAAAGCGACCTTTAAGCAAGGCGGTGTGCAGTGTATTCGCCTCGGAGACAGTGTTGTCGAGTATTCGGACAGCTTTCGCTTCTACATTACGACCAAGTTGCGCAATCCTCACTATTTGCCCGAGGTTGCGGTGAAGGTGACCCTGCTGAACTTTATGATTACTCCTGCAGGCCTGCAGGACCAAATGCTTGCCAAGGTGGTGAAAGCAGAGCAGCCTGAGCTTGCTGCAGAGAAGGAGCGCCTGATCGTAGATGGAGCCAACAATGCAGCCAAGCTCAAACAGTGCGAAGACGAGATTCTTCAGATTCTTTCGTCATCCTCGGGTAATATCCTCGAGGATGAAAGCGCCATTGAAACGCTCAAGTCGAGTAAAGTGCTGGCAGATGATATCAAAGAGAAGCAAGCCGTGGCAGTGGTCACCGAAAAGAAGATTGACGAAGTGCGCGCGGGTTACGTTCCAGTGGCATACCACGCCCAAATCCTCTACTTTTGCATTGCAGATTTGGCCAATATTGAGCCCACCTATCAGTATTCGCTCGAATGGTTTGGAAATCTTTTTCTCAAGGCGATCGACGACTCGGAGCCTTGCGATGACCTCGAGAAACGCCTCGATATTCTCAATGAGTTCTTTACGTACACACTGTACTGCAACGTATGCCGGAGTCTGCTTGAAAAGGACAAGCTCCTCTTTAGCTTTCTTTTATGTGTGCGAATCCTCTTTGGTCGCAACGAGATCAACGGGCAAGAGTGGCTCTTTCTCCTCACCGGTGGCGTGGCTACGGACAACCCTTACCCGAACCCGTGCCCAGAGTGGCTCGGTGAGAAGGGCTGGGGTGAAATTTGCCGGCTTGCCGATCTGCCAGCCTTTTCTGGTCTCCGCGAATCAATGGCAGCCTTCAAGTCCGGTTTCCAGGCCATTTACGATGCCGCCGACGCGCACCAAATGCCATTGCCGGACACGTGGGAGGACAAAATGTCTTCCTTTCAGAAAATGCTTGTGCTGCGGTGCCTGCGTCCAGACAAGGTGAGTCTGGCCGTGCAGGACTTTGTGATTGAGAAGATGGGCGATCGTTTTGTCAAGCCCCCGAGCTTCAATCTCGGTGCCTGCTACAGCGATGCATCATACTTGACGCCATTAGTCTTTGTGCTTTCTGCCGGTTCTGATCCAATGTCGGCGATCATCAAGCTGAGCGAAGAGATTCACGCCCGTGTCGAATCGATCTCGCTCGGCCAAGGACAGGGCATCAAGGCAGAGGCAATGATTGAGAAGGCGCAGGGTGCGGAGAACGAGAAGATTTGGGTCGTTTTGCAAAACTGTCATCTGGCCGTCTCGTGGATGCCTGCGCTGGAGCGTATTGTCGAGCTTACTTCGGAGGCCACGTGCAATCGCCAATACCGCCTCTGGTGTACGACGTATCCAACGGATGACTTTCCGGTTTCCATTTTGCAGAACAGTGTGAAAATGACGCTTGAGCCTCCTCGCGGCTTGCGCGCGAACATTTTGAGTAGCTATCTGCAGGATCCCATTGCAGAGCCCGGGTTCATGGACATGGTTGTATCCCGGCCTGTGGAGTGGCGAAAGTTGCTCTTCAGTCTTTCCTTCTTCCACGCCATTGTTCAAGAGCGTGTCAAGTTCGGGCCTTCCGGATACAACGTTCCGTACGAATTCAGTGAGAGCGACCGCATCATTTCAACGCGACAGCTTGCCGAGTTCCTCGATCTCTACGATCAGCTTCCATTTGCAGCACTGCGGTACACGTGTGGCCAATGTAACTACGGCGGTCGCGTCACAGACGACAAGGACCGTCGTTGCTTGATGAGCATCCTGAATTTGTTTTACAATGATGGCGTGTTGGAAGACGGCTACCAGTTCTCTCCCAGCGGAGCGTATGTGATGCCGGAGGACACAGATCATCAGGGATATCTCTCTTACATCGAAAAACTGCCTCTCGCCGACAAACCCGATGTCTTTGGCCTGCACGAAAATGCAGCGATTACCAAGGGTATTGGCGAAACAAACCTTCTTTTCAACAGCCTGCTGCTTTGTCAAAAGGCGGAGCAAGCCGGCGGCGAAGAAGAAGAAGAAGCAGGAGACGATGAAGAGAAGGATAAGGCGGAGGAAGAAAAGAAGGAAGACGAGGACGCCACTCCCGCAGCAAGCGGGCCAATGAGTGACGAAGATACCATTTTCTCGATTGCCGACAGTATTCTCGAAAAGATGCCCGCGACGTACAACATGGAGCTTGCGGAACTCAAGTATCCCGTACGCTGGGAGCAATCGATGAATACAGTCCTTTGCCAAGAGCTTTCCCGCTTCAATAACCTCATCAACTGCGTTGTCAACAGCCTGAAAGAGGTAAAGAAGGCCGTCCGCGGCCTTGTGGTGATGAGTGAGGAACTCGAAAAGGTTGCACAGGCTTTGCTCTTTGGTCTCGTGCCCAAAAAATGGCTCGCAAGCAGCTACCCATCTCTCAAGCCGCTTGCAGGATACGTCTCGGACTTGCTTGGGCGCCTTGACTTTTTCCAAAAGTGGCTCGACGATGAGAATGGTCTCCCGCCACCCACGTTTTGGATTAGCGGCTTCTACTTTACGCAGGCATTTTTAACGGGCTCTCTACAGAACTTTGCCCGTAAATATGGCCTCGAAATCGACACGATTGACTTTGAGTTCATTATGCTCAGCCAAGATCCGCACGAAGTGACGGAACCGCCCGAGGATGGAGTGATCGTCTATGGTCTCTTTATCGATGGCGCAAGGTTTTGCAAGGAGCGCATGATCCTTACGGAGTCCTTACCCAAGGTGCTCATTTCTCCCGCACCGATGATGCTTTTCCAACCTTGCAAGAAGGATGACATGAAGAAGAGCCACGTCTATGAGGCACCTTGCTACCGTACAAGTGAGCGTCGAGGTATCTTGTCAACCACCGGTCATTCGACAAACTTTATCATGCTCATCTCGGTTCCCATTGACGAAACGAAGACGCAAGACACCTTTATCCGTGGTGGAGTGGCCCTTTTGGCATCCACGGATGACTAAAGTCAGAGCACCGATAGAAGTTACCCCATTAAATTGCTTCCCCTACATACACACAAAAGATAGATACAATTTTCGTGCTTTTACCCTCGCCTTAAAGCCCTGACGAACTCGAATTCGACGGACCAGATCGATGGAATAGAATAGACTTGACATTACGGCTGGAAGGAGGTTCCCTACGTCGCGTCGAGTCGAGAGTCCATTCAAGCCAGAAAATTAGAAAAGAAAGAGCGCGCGCTTAGGGGGGTGGAGCGGTTGCTGGCGCAGCCGCCGCCGTCGCGCCTGGTCCGCTCAATGTTTGCGCTGATGTAGATGAAGATGAACGCGTGGTCCCTGGCACGGCTGCGAAAAGAAGGTGTTTCGATATTTGACTAAGCTGCGTTTGAATCTGTTCCATCGAGAGATCGCTTGCGGCCTGAATGGTTTTGTCAATTTGCGATTGGTTCGAATTGCCAGCAGACCCGCTACCCGCGGCAGCAGCAGCGGCCGAGACTTGCAGGTCAACATCGGGGTTCTCGCGACCACCCTCGGCGCGCTCTGAGGATGCACCTTGGGTTGCCCCCGTCCCCATGCCAAGGTCGAGATCAACGAGTGAGGGGGAGGTGCCGACGAGAGAGGCGTTGCCGCCGAGACTCCTTGAGACGAGACCAAGGTCGCCGAGGTGATTACCGCGGCCAGCCTTGAGCATCGGTAGAGCCTTGTCGAGCTTTGTTTGAACACCGTTCACGCGCTCTGCAAAGCGATCACGGTACTCCTTTTCGATGGTGGGTGTCGACGAAATGGCACTCATCCAGAGAAAGTTCTTGGAGATGAGACCGAGAACGTTGGCGCTGAGAGAGCTCATGAAAAATTTGACCTCGAGAGCGTGATAACGATTCCACGCAGCACCCCATCTCTCGATTCTAGCCTTGTCGTCCGTGTCAGTCGTGCCGTCAGGCAGCTCGTTCGCAGGAGCAGTGTACTCGGGCGGGTAAGCACGAAAGGCGCCCATCTCGGGACGTCCCTTGGCGAGCGAGCGAAGGGGGTCGATAACAATGGCCAGCCACGGGTTCCCGTTACGATCTTCGGCGCGTTGCCAGCCTAGCTGCGTGGAAATATCTGTGGAGGACATAAAGCAATGCGAATGAACTTCGACATCAAAGGGATGGCTGTGGTACCAGCCCATGAAGCGCTCCTGTCGCGTTTTCTCGAGGGACTCGCCAAGGCCGATCATGAAGTTAATGACCTCTTGGTCATCGGCGAGAACGCGCGTCTCGGCGCCCTCGATGGGGAGCGCAAAGCAGTCGCTCACCACGAGTGTTTCTGGACTTTCTGGGCAGAGGTGCCCGAGCATGAGACCCATCACTTCGACGGGCCTTCCACCGGCGTTCATGCCCTTTTCGACGCCTGAAACAGCATGAGCCATCATCTTCATTGCCGCACACGCGGAGACGCGAACATCTTTGAAATATCTCGCGCTGCGATCATTTGTTTCACGAGTACACGTTAGTTCTCGATCAAGCGAAGGCTGGCTGATTTCCGCGACGCCTGGCTTTGCGCGATGTGCAAGATGATTGATGACAGTCGTTCTCGCCGAGACGAGACAAGACAAGACGAGACGAGACGAGACGAGACGAGACAAGACGTGGTGGGCCGCTCCGAACCCCAACTTACTCTTGCATCCAAGGTTTTTCGTCGCGCAGCTTCGCCACGGAGGCCTCGTCGTACCGCAAGAAGACATCTGCTTCTCTTGCCGCGGCCACACCACCTGCGCCTCCGTTACCGCCCGCGCCTGCGCCAGCCCCGCTGCCAGCCCCCGCCATCTTCGCGTCGCTGCCGAGCGAACAAGCGAAAGATACTTTGCTTGTTTGCTCCAAAACTTTTTTTTAATTGGGATTTTAAAAAAAAATTCCAAAATTTTCCAAAACTTTAAAAATTCATTTTTTGGCGAGCAGCAGTGCATACTATACGTACAGGCCGGGGATGGCCTCGGGCTCAGGGTTCATTTTTTCACAATTCGACGGCCCCAGCCTCGGCCACGAGAACTATTCTGCCTGCGGCCGATACACCTGGCTCGCGTCTTGCTTCGCCGTATACTTCTGCATGGCAAGTAGACTTGCGATCGCGCGCTGAAGTGAAGCGCCGGGCTTCTTCCTCTCCGCGTCCCGTCCGAGTCCATCCATGCAGACGGCCTCGTCCGTATTGGCCTACGTACATATGCCTAGGCCCTCCTAGGCCTACTCCGCATATGCACACGCATATGCACAGAGCGAGCAGCACACAACGCCTCTGTCTGTCTGTCTTCTTGTCTGCCTTATGTCTGTCTTCTTGTCTGCCTTCCCTATTGTCTGTCTTATTGTCTGTGTGATAATGAGGATGATGCGGAGGCGGCCAACCAACGACAAGACTGGGTGGTCCAGTGCAGCCGTGGCGCAGCGAGAAGGCGCAGCCAACAAACGGGGGCGCGGCAGAGGAGAGCGCGGGCGTGGAGGGCGCAGCAAAGGGGAGCGCGACGAGGCGGCGAGCTGCGAGCGGCGGAGCCCGGGAGGACTGCAAAGGAGGAGGAGAAGAAAGGAAAGGAAAGATGGCGGAAAGCGCGGGCGCGCAGCGGTACGCGGCGCGCGGCGTGAGCGCGGACAAGGAGGACGTGCACAACGCCATCAAGAATGTAGACAAGGGCCTCTTCCCCAAGGCGTTTTGCAAGATCGTCCCGGACCTCGCCTCGGAAGACTACGGACTCATCATGCACGCTGACGGCGCCGGAACCAAGTCCTCGCTCGCGTACATGTACTGGAAGGAGACGGGAGACCTCTCGGTGTGGAAGGGCATTGCTCAGGATGCCATCGTCATGAACCTTGACGATGTCGCGTGCTGCGGTGCTATCGACGACAAGATCATGCTCTCCTCCATCATCAACCGCAACAAGAACCTGGTTCCCGGCGAGGTCGTCTCGGCGCTGATCCAGGGCACGGAGGATTTCCTGGCAGAAATGAGAAAGGAGGGCATTGACACCGTGCTCTCGGGTGGTGAGACTGCTGACGTCGGCGACCTTGTGCGCTCCGTGATTGTGGATTCCACCGTCGTGACGCGTATGCCGCTTAACAAGGTCATTGATAATGGCAACATTTGCGCCGGCAACGTCATCGTGGGTCTCTCCTCGTACGGTCAGGCCACGTACGAGACCGAGTACAACGGTGGCATGGGGTCGAACGGACTCACTTCCGCGCGTCACGACGTCTTTAACAAGGAGCTCGTTGCCAAGTATCCGGAGAGCTTTGACCCGGCTACCCCGGAGGACCTTGTCTACAGCGGCAAGTACGGTCTCACGGAGCCGGTGGCCATCGACGAGGCTGGCACCACTGTGCCTGCCGGCAAGCTGGTTCTCTCGCCCACGCGCACCTACGCGCCCATTCTGAAAAAGATTCTCGCCGAGGTCGAGCGCAGCGCCATCAAGGGGATCATTCATTGCAGTGGTGGAGCCCAAACCAAGATCCTGCACTTTCTTCGCGAGGGATGCCACGCGATCAAGGATGACTTGCTGGAGATCCCGCCGCTCTTTCGCACCATCCACGAGTGCTCCGGAACGAACTGGAAGGAAATGTACAAGGTTTTCAACATGGGTCATCGTCTCGAGCTCTACGTGGACGAAGCTGTCGCCGAGAGCATCATTTCCATTTCCAAGTCGTTCAACGTCCATGCGCAGGTCGTTGGTCGTGTCGAAGCGTTGGAGGAGGGCGCCTCGGGCAGCAAGCTCACCATCAAATCGCCACATGGTACCTTTGAGTACACGAAGCAGCATGATTGATGATAAATGATTTTAAAAATGAACGGATGGACATCGTATCGTGTCCGCCTGCATGACAGGCAGATATGAAGTTTTTGGGCAACCAAGACATGCACAAATTTTGCACTTACACTTGAAGTTTTTCAATGTACGTACAATTGTGTTTTTCGTTTTCATGTGCATGGTAGTATACCTAAAAGGTCAACTTCGCTTTTTTTTTTTCTTTTTCTTTATTTACACTACTACAGCGACGCGACGTGCTCGCTTCCGTGACCGCGCAACATAATGACGCGCGGCAAGCCTTGAGTAAGCGCTTCAGTGTACTTGATAAATTCCTGCGTGGGCGTGTTTCGCGAGAGAGGCAAATTAAGCACTACAAGGTCGGCGGTACTCGAGTGCTCACGAATCTTCTCGTTCAAATACGTAGCGGTACGCAGACGCTTTGCCAAGCGCTGCAAATCAGCCGATTTGGAAGCAAGGATGATCTCACGTCGCTGATACGAAGGATACAGCTCTGGGCGAAAAGGATCCTCGAGATTGTTCATGGGCCCGCGAGGCGCTGCCGCCTCACTCCGTCCGCAAGATGACGTCCGGCTGGGACTCTGCACATCATCCTCCGGGCCGGTATGCTTTTCTTCGCTTTCAATCTCCCGCACGGGGGGTACCGGCGCTGGTGTTGGCGAGGCTTCGTCGACGCGCTCCATCTCATCGACGCTGTTTCCAGTCGTTGGTTCCGAAATGGACGTGCCATCTTCCTCCTGAATGTTGTTCATGGGCGCAAAGAGTGACTGAAGCGCCGGGGACGGGCCGGAGCCATACTTGCCTTGAATCCAGCGCTGTGTCTCCTGACCGCTGCTGTCGCGGATATGCTGCGCAATTTCGCCAACACGCGCAAGGTCGATCGCATCGCCCGTTTCGTCGTCAAGTCCACCCGCGGGGAGGTGGCCACGCTCCAGCGATGCTCGGCGAGATAGAGAGCGAATCAGTGGGATGGGACCTCGCTGCTTGCTCGGGCTCGCCATGTGTGCGTCAGAGGTTCCAGAGAGCGTCGAGGTATGCGGGAGATGGGAATGGGCTCCACCAAGCGCCAATTCCTCGCCTTCGGCAAGAGGCTTGAACATGTCAGCCGAAAGAATACAGTTCTGGTCTGCACGACCCTGCTCCACATTGCGGGCGATGACCGTTCGGTTCTGGTCAACGTCACGGGCATGAGAGGCCCCGACGTGGATCATTTCGATTTCAGCCTCGATGCGGAGCTCTTGTAGGTGCTGACGAAGATTGGCTTGCGAAGCGGCAAAGTTGACGAGGTCGTCTGCAATTGCAAAAATGCGCAGCTTGGTGCCGGCCCACACGCGATGACGTTGAAGAAGGTACGGGAGAAGCACGAGCATGTCTCCATCGTGAATGAGCCACCAGACATCAATGGTGCTCTTGCACTGTCCAGGGTCTTCCGGGAAGACAGCTTTGCCCTTGACGACCATGAGCGCCTTTTGACATCCAATTGCATCCTTGAGGAGCTTGACATACGATTCCTGATGGGAGGTCAGTAATGTTCGCTCCAAGGGCGTGCCTGATGCAAGGCCGGCGGCGCGCCAGCGGCGTGGCCAAGCGAGCATAACTGTGTTGGGGGAAAGCATACCGAGGCCCTTTGACTGAAAGAGCACGCGTAGGGGCTCGAGCAGATTCGGTCCCGATCCCAAAATAACGTCCGTGAAGCCACGAACATCATTCTTGACGAGCTCGTTCGACAGCTTGTAGCGAGCCTTGGCGCAGCGGATCTTGTTTCCAGCGTCCAAGACGTCGCCATGGAGCACAGACGTGACGATGGTGAGCCCGCGACCCTTTTTCAGCTGCGAGGCAAGACGCAGCAGACTCGGGTTGGTGACACGCATCTTTTGCTTCTTTTTCGTGTCGCACTGGTTCCCTTCGCTCTTGCCATCTGATGCGCCTGCGAGATGCTTGTCGCTTCCGTCTTCCGCGTGGCCTCGAGCGCCAAGCTTGCAGAGCACGAGAATCTGGGGCCTCCAGTTCTTCTCGGATGTCTTGCCGCCGGACGCGTCGAGAAAGGCATCATTCTCCTCTGTTGCCGACATGTAGCCACCGTCATCGCGATCAGGCGAGTCGACAGAGAAAGTGTCCAAGTCGGCGCAGTCAAGGTCGTCTTCTTCGTCCGAGGATGCAAGCGAATCGCTCTCGTGTTTGTCGAGGTCGGGTTTGCGCAGCATGCTGATATCGTTCTGGGCTTCGATGTCGCCGGCCTCCTTGGTTCCTTTTGTGTCGTCTCCCGCTTGACCCGGAAAGCGGAGCCAAGAAAGAGCGCCTCGCGCGCCGCTTGCATCGCGGGTCCCCATGGCCTTGCGGCGCGCAATACGACGGCGACGTTTGCGACGCGCGCGGCGCATGCGGTCTTGCGACATATCGGAGAGATCCAAAAGAGCATTCATGGCCTGGTTCAGGCGAAGACCAAAGAGTGCGCTTCCCCATTCCTTCTTTTCGCGGTATGCGCGAATGTAGGCAAACACGCAGGAGACGAGGAGCATGGCCACAAAGGCGTAAAGCGCCGAGATGATGAACATCATGATGGCGCAGACGAGGGCGCCAAGCAGTGCCGTGGACCAGTGGAAGTAGCGCCAGGTGGGACGGAAGCTCGGGGAGCGGAGCACGCCTGACAAGAAACAGGCCAGGTTGATGGCACCGTACATGGAGAGGAAAAACATGGTGATGATGGGCGTAATGTAGTCGAGGTTGCCGGCTAGACAGGTCGCTGCAGCAATGGCGGTGGTGAATGCAACGGCGCGACGGGGTTCATCGTCAGGGTTGGCCGTGCCAAAGACGCGCAAAAAGGGGATGTGTCCGTCGTTGGCAATGCTCTTGAGAAGCTGGGGGGCGCCGGCAAGTGATTGGAGACCGGCTCCGACGCAAGACATAATAATGCCGACCGCGACAACGTACTGGTGAGGCCATGCGATGGTGGAGGCCACGAGCTTGTTGCTGAGCAGCGTTTCGTTGGCGACAACGAGACCAAAGAGCCAGGTCGTCATGATGTACAGAGAAGTCGTGGTGGCGATGGCGCCGAGCGTGCCCTTGGGGATGGCCCGACCTGGGTTCTCCAAGACACCCGAGCGGTTGGACCCAGCCATGATGCCCGTGACAGACGGGAAGAAAAGCGCAATAAGAGAGGTGAAATTCGGGGTGCGGCCGGTGTCAGGGTCGACCGTGAAATTGGAGCTCATATTCTCGGAGGCAGACGCGGCGCGCAGCACGCCTTCGGGGGCCCACGACTCGGCCGCAAAGGCAAATGCGCCCACTGTCATGAAGAAAACGGCCAAGAGAACCACGGCAAGAAAGATGAGCGAGACCTTGGACACCCATTTCATGCCTGCAAAGACGATGGAGCCGAGCATGAGGGTCCAGAGGATGGCAATGATTTGGCGGTCAAAGGTGAAAATACCCTCTTCAATGCCAAAACTCGTAAACATGGCCTCAACGCCTCCCAAGGCGTACATGGTTCCGGCGATGGTTGTGCCAAGATAGAACAGGACACCAATACTGCCCGCGAATTCGGGTCCAAGATTCTGCAAAAGAATTCCGTACGGTCCACCGGCGCCGACCTTGCCGTTGGTCGCCAGCGCGCTCATGGAGAGCGTGGTGAGTCCTGTGGCCAGGACGCAGAGCATGATAATGACCGTGGTCAGCACGGTGCCGGCCTGGCCGACAATCCAAGGCAGGCGAATAAAGAGAATGACGCCGAGGATGTTTTGCAGGCATGGCAAGTAGACGCCAAAGAGGGTGCCAAAGCGCTTGGGAGCTGCAAGAGCGGCAGCCGCGCCGGGACCTCCCGCACCCGCAGGTCCTCCTGCTTCGGGGTCGCTGGCGCCATCGAGGGCAAAGACCGACTTGCCGGACGGCAGGGTCTTTTGCAGCGAGATGTTCTCTTCGTACACCTCGTAGAAGCTCTTGTGCTCTGCGTGGTGCACCATGCGGTCTCTGAGGTTGGGCATGGTGACGCCTCGACTTGTGCTGGAGCTGACGCTCGTGCTGCTGCTGCAGCCGCTGCTGTCGTGGAATTCCTGTCTGTTGCCTGTCTTGATGGCCTCGTGCGCTTGGCTGTTATTGTGATTGTTGTCGACGCGGGTCTCTCTGCTGCTTCCAGCTGCGTCTGCCGTTTCTGGGAGCGCGGCGGTGTGTCGCAGGTCCTCCTCGGCTTGCGGTTTTGCTGTACCTCCGGCGAGCATCCTTGCCGTCCGCTGCGAGGCGCCTGGTCTCGCCGCCGCGCCGCACCTCGGCTCGCCTCGGCTCGCCTTGCCCCGCCTCGCTGCCTGGTCTCCGCGCCGCGCGCCTGCGCGCCGGGCCTCTCCTGGCCGCTCCTCTCGCGTCGCCGCGCAAGCCGCGCCGACTCGGGACTTGCGCGCCGGCTTCGCAAGTTCGGGTTTGTTGCTCCTTCCTTGCAGCGCTTAGCTGGCACGGTCAGTCTCAGCCCCCTCCTTCGCTCTATACAACGCCCTACGCTGCCCTGCCCTGCCGAGCCGAGCCGAGCCGAGCCCGGGCTGGGTCTCGGTCTTGGTCTGGCCCGCCCCGCCTCGCCTCGCCGTGCACCGCGCGTAGACGGCGTCGCGCCGGCGAGGATGGCGCGGAGGGAGGGATGCGCGCTCTGCTGCTGCTCGCTCGCCCGCTCGGCATGGTCCGCGGGGGCGTTTCGAGGCATCTCCGCTGCTCAAGCTCGCGCTCCTTCCTTCTCTCCTTCCTTTCCTCGCCGCAGGCATCGACCGCCCGCCTCGCACCGCTCCGCATCGCATCGCATCGCATCGCATCGCATCGCATCGCATCGCATCGCGCGCACCCGCGGCCACCGCTGCGCCGCGGGACTTGAGGTGGTGAGAGGACGGACGGTCCCGGCCTGCTCGCGCCATCGTGGATGGACGCACACGCAGAGAGGCGGCCAGGCAGGCAGAGGCAGGCGGGCGTTAGACGCGCTCGCGCCCCGAAGGGCGATGGATCGCAGCGGCCTGCGACCTCGCCTTGGCACGCATGCACGCACACGCTTGCCGCCGGCGCCGGCGCCGTCGCCCGCGCAGAGGCCGGCCAGCCCCGCCCGCGCTCCTCCGCGGCAGGCGGGCAGGAGGCCGGGTCCGTCCCCCTCGAGAGAGAGGCGCGTACGAGGCGGCTTCCCGCCCCCCGGGGGCGCATGTCTCGCAGGTGCGAATGTATGTTGTATGAATGTACGAATGTACGTAAGTGTGTGTAGCCTCGTATACGTACGGATGTCTCTGTGCAGCTGGTCCAGTCTTTTCTGCCTCGCCTCGCCTCGCCTCGCCTCGCCTGCTGCGGCGGCCTGGCTCTCCCGGGGGCGCCGCCCGTGGACGAGGCGAGGCGAGGCGAGGCGAGGCGAGGCGAGGGGCGCGGCGGCGGGCAGGGCAGAACCGAGTCCCGCGCGCTGGTCCGGCTCGCTGGAACACAATTCCACTGTCAGTCCGAGTCAGCCCGGTGTGAGAATCAGGCGAACGAACAGAGCAGGGGCGTGCAGAGGAAGAGAGACGAGGAGATCAGTGAAAGACAGAGAGCGAGAGAGACAGCAAGCAAGCAAGCAAGCAAGCAAGCTGGGCAGGCACGTGCAGGGCCGGTGCAGAGCGCGGCGGCCGAGCCGGACCAACGGCAGGAGCTTGGCCAGGCGCGCAAAGTAGGTAAGTACTAGCAGGCAGATGGTGGTTCGGACGGGCTCTTGAAAGCGATGATAAATGAGGCGGCGCCGCTATCAGTGCCGCGCTCCACGACCAACAGACAGGTAGGTGGTAAGCTCGCATTTTTCTTCATTTATAGAGACCTCGGGCTAGGGAAATGCAAACGCATGCTACGATCTGGGGCAAACGTGGCGCCGCCCAAACGACAGAGTAGACCATAGTAGAGCAGAGCAGAGCTGAGCTGACCAGACGAGATCAAGTCGGAGCAAAGCAAGCGAGGCACCATGTCAAGTCATGTCATGTCTTGTCACGCCGCTCGAGCTAGAGCTTGGCGGTCGGAGAAGCAAGCTCCGGCGCAAAATGCGCGCGAAGAAAACTGAGCGCCTCGCTGGCAAAAACGTCGTTGCGGTCCCCAACCACCATATGAGCCGCCTTCTCGACGTTGACGAAGCGCGCGTTGGGCATGATCTGGACAAACTCTTCCACGGCTGACTCGCTGACGAGGTCCGTCTCGCGGCCCCGCACGAGGAGACACGGCGTCTGGGTGTCCTTGGCATGGGCCTGAATGCGATTGTGGTACGCCTCGAGATCAGCATTCACGGGGTTTTGCGAGCCAACAAATTTTGGATCCCAATGCCACTTCCAGCGACCCGTTGGTGTACGGCGCAAATTCTTTTGTAGTCCGGCGAGGACATCCTCGCGGGGCCGAGGAGTCCGAGTAGGATTGTACGCCGCGATGGCGTCAGCCGCCTCTTCGAGGGTGTCAAAGCCAGCCTCACCGGTTTCCTTCATCCAGCTCAGGACGCGATGCACGCCCGCGGGTTGCATGCGCGGCACAATGTCCACAAGAACGATGGCCGCGGCTTCGTGACGTGCACGGTCCGTATTTAGTGTAGCAATGCCTCCCAGCGAAGCGCCCACGATGGCAAAGCCACGGGGGTGCTCATTGAGCGTGAAGAAAGCTACGAGACGGTCGAGATCCTCGGCGTACGAGCGCACGGCATAGCGCTCGTTATCGTCCACCCCAGGACGTTCATCCCAGTCGCTCTCGCCATGACCCTTCATGTCGACAAGGAGGGCGCAAAAGCCCTCGGCGACAAAGGCCGCTGCCGAGCGTTCCCACGTGTGTCTCGTCTGACCGCCGCCGTGCAAAAAGATGACGATAGGGTCTGTCGCACTTCCGTAAAGGTCGCAGACGAGGTTGCCGGCTGAGCTCACTGGGAGTTGCAGCTTAGTAGGGCGGTCATTGTGGATCAGCAAGGTGTCCTCTGGAAGTCCGAGGGCGACGGCGAGCTCGCGAATAGCCTTGAGCTTGTTGCCGAGTTCGACCTTGACGGTCGTCCAGCCAATCTTGCGCGCCGCCTTGACGTTGGTGCCAATGTCATCGAGAAAGCAAATCTCTTCCGAAGACACGCCAAGGACCTTCTCCGTATGCCGATAAATGCGCTCGTCCGGCTTCCGCAGGCCCAGTTCGGAGCTTTCGAGGATGTGGTCGAAAAACGCTCGAAGAATCTTTGTCGAGCTCGAGTCATCGTCCCCGCCCATTTTCCAGTTGTTGGTCAAGGCGCACACTTTGAGACCCAGACCGCGCAGCACAAAGAGTGCGTGGCACATGTCGCGATTGATTTGGGCAGCACATGACATCATCGTGCCGAACATTTTCTCCGTGTCAATGTCATATGATGCCGGCAGATTGGGCGGCACGGGCTTTCCTTTCTTGATCAGGTACGCCTTGAACTGTTCCATCGCCTCGGGGGATCCGAGTTCCTCCCTAAAGACGCGGTAAAAGTCATCGAGCGGGAGTTCCCCGCGCTCCAGCCTCTCAAAGGCGCCTTGCCTTCCACGCTGCACGATGCTGATGTTCACGAAGCCGTCCGCGATGCCAAACTCCTTTTCGTGCTCCGCGATACCTTGCAGCGGCGACCCCAGCACCACGCCGCCCAGGTCGAAGACCACGGCACGCTTCCCGTTCAAGGTCGCCATCCTCAAAGACCCCTTTGTTCTCAGGCACAGACAGACAAACAAACAGATAGACAGACAGACTCCCAGACCTCGCCCTGCCTCGCCCCGACTGAGGACTGAGCCGGACGCCGCGCGCGGACGGGCAGAGCAGGGCAAGCCAAGCCAAGCCAAGCCAAGCCAAGGCAGAGCGACGCGTCCCGAGCAAGCCCTTGGCGCTTTGCTTTGTCTGCTCTGCTCTGCTCTGCTCTGCTCTGCTCTGCTCTCCGCTGCGCTGCGCTGCTGTGCTCTCTGCTCGAGGTCGGGTCGAGGCGTGTCAGGAGGTCTCATCATTCCGCCTCCTCGCACGGCGGTGCCGGACGGAGCGCGGCGGCGTGGCGGCGCGGCGGCGCGGCGCGGGCGGCGGCATGGAGGCGGCGCGGAGGCGGTGGGGGCCGCAGGCCGCGGCGAAGCACTTCTGCAAGGTCTGCAAGACCTTCGTGCAGCCTGACAAGAAGAGCATCCTGCACCACGAGCTCAACAACAGGCACAAGAACAACCTGCGCCGCCAGCAGCAGGAGCGCGAGAAGAACAAGGAGCGCGAGACCCGGGAGCGCGCGAGGCTCGAGCGCGAGCTCGCGCGGATAGACCGGGCGGCCAGAGGCCTGGCCCCGGCGCCCGAGGCGGAGCGCAGACCGAGCCGCGGCAAAACTTCAAAGCACAGTGGCGAGACCGCGCTCAAAGAGCAACAGGCGCCACAGGACCCAGAACAAGACGACGACGACGACGACGGCGCCCTCGAGCTCTATCAAGTCGACAGCGACCTCATCCTCGGTCAGTACAGTGTTGACGGCGTGCTGTATCTCGAGGGCGTCTTGCACGAGGACTTGCTCCAAGAAGGATGTCCGTGCGAGGCTGTCCGGGTGCTGCCTCCCAAGGGGGGCCGTGACGCTAATGCAGGGCTCGAAGTCAATGAAGACCAAGAAGATGAGCCAGAACCCGAGGAAGACTGGTGTTCTGCTCGCATTGCGCGCGTGAGTGCAAGTTTCAATGCAGAAAGCAACGCGTGGGAGCGCGAGTACACTGTCAAATTCGATGATGACGGTGTCGAAGAGGTTATTCAATGTACCGATTTGCGGATTGTCGCACCCAAGGCCCCCTTTCTGGCGCCCTTTCTAGCGCCCGGAGGCGATAATGAAGCCCAAGGAGGGTGGTCGACGGTTGCTGTCCAATATACAGAGCTTGAAGAGCGCGACGAAGCGTCTGAGCAGACCCCTCCCGCAAAAGCTGACGAGGGCCCTCGACTCATCAAGGGCGAAGTGGAGGTCACTGCACGCGTGGCAACTCAGTCTGAGGACAATCGCCCCGGGGCATTGAATTCAAACTCGAACTCGAACTCAGACTCAAACTCGAACTCTCTTACTGCTGCTGTCCTCGCCGCTGCGAGTAAATCCAAAGATGCCGGGAGCGAAGCAAAGCCTGTCGCATCAGCAGCGCCTCCCCCTGGACACGAAGAGGACATTCATGGCGGCGACGCGTACTCTACGTTCAACCCATTCGGCGGCGCCTACAAGGGTATCGACATTAGCAAGTCGCACGAGGAGGCAACTCGTTCGGACGAGCAGGAAGCTGAAGCACGGGCCAAGGTTAAGTTTAAGCGTCGTAAAAAACGCGCAAAGTAATCTGAACGTGGTGCTTGGGCATGATTTGTTTGTAACGCGACGCTTGAATGAACAGTAGGCTAGTTTTCTTGCGACACCTGGATTAACAGTGCAAAATTGTATTGCGATGCCTCGAGCGAACCAACCTGAGCAGATACGTGACAGCTAGACCAGCTTACTTGGCGTGATCGGCTTCAATGTTTGGGCGCAAACGAGCTGTACAATTCATGGACGCTCACGCGTGTTACGCGACGATTTATGGCTTTGCTGTCGAAAAAGTATGTACAATTTATAAGTCATATTACCTCTCAAAATGCTTCATATTCAAGCCTATTTCGCTCTAAGCCAACTCACCTTTTTGGCTCTGACTAAAGGGACCCACTTTAGTCATTTGTTGAAGTTGATAATTTCAGGTTTAGAAATTGGTTTTCTGATTAAAATCGGCGCACGATGCAAAACAATGAGTACCTATCACCCAAAAAGATTTACGCGATCATCGATGCCGACTCTTTCGTTCCAATCTATGGTGAAAACCATGGTATGCACCGCAGCTTTCAGGCCTATAGCTTCTTATAACTTCTATGTACCTCCGCGGCACCGGGCCCGCTCGATCGCTTTTTTTCGCGGCTGCGCTTTGTCCCGTCAGCGGCAGCGGGTACCCTTCCCTTTCCCACCTTGTAGCAGCGAGTGTAGGTTTTCCAGCGAAGAGCGCTTTCACCAGCAGGGACGATGCCTTGCACTGCTGCGCGCGAGCTCGTGCTCGCGCGCAAGGCTTGCGCCGGCGAGAGGCAGGGAGAGCCGAGCGAGGTGCAGGGCCTGCTTCTGCGCGGGGAAGTGCGCGCACGCGGAGCTCGAGCCGCGGCAGGGCCGAGGTCGGGTCGAGGGCTGGGAGAAGGAGGGAGGGAGGCATGGCTGGCTGACCCGCGCACACATGGCGCGATCGTTTCGGACAGACTGCGCGGCCTCGCTGCAGCAGCAGACAGACAGACAAACAGACCGCGATCGATCGACCGAGCGAGCGGGATTGGGCGCGAGCGGCGAGCGCGGCGCAGGGCGAGGAGAGGAGAGGAGCGGAGAGGAGCGGAGAGGAGAGAAAGCGCGAGCGAGGTCGGGCGCGGCGACGAAGAGGCGCGGCGACGAAGAGACGCGGCACGTGCCGACGACTGACCGCCGTCTGAGGGAGGAGGAGAATGAAGATGAAGAAGATTGCCCAGCGCGTGAGGAGGGTCACGAGGCCTGGACGCAACGCCTCGGAGACGCAAGAGGAAGAGGCTCTGGTCCAGGAGGAGGCGCTCCAGGACGACGAAGCAGGTTTCGAAGGCGAAGACGACTTCGAGGACGAGGACTACGACCAAGGCAGTGTTGCCGACCTCGATGACTACGATGGCGGCAGTGATGATGACGACCATCAAGGCGCTGACAAAGGTCGTGACGAGGAGGATGTTGAAGAAGGCGTCGAAGATGAGCTGAAGGATCTTGGTGTGAGAGCGCGATGGAAAGTGCAGAAGGCACTTCGTGAAATCGTTCGAGGTGCAAAGGAGATTTAGTACGTTATGAGAAAACTAGCTCTTGTGGAATGTTTTCACGGCTAACCTGAACCCCTGCACTTCACTTGCGAAGCCTCGAACGCACCTCGATTGGTGATGCAGGCGCTAACGTATTGGCCAAAGCTGTCGCTCAGAGTAAAACGCTGGAGATTCTAAAGTAAGTGCGCTTCCCCGCCAAGATGCTCTCGCGTTCATAACCTAGAGACGTTTGTCTAGACAAAATCCGGCAGCCGCAGTCACCTAACCTTTCGTTGTTCCACGACTTGTTATTCACATTTCCAGCTTGGACAGCAATGACATTCATGATGCAGGCGCGATAGAGCTGGCCAAGGCAGTCGCCACGAATAAGACGCTCACGTCGCTCGAGTAAGTTTGCGCGAATGTTGACTCGACTTCGACGCCGGGCGCGACTGACAAGTGATCGCTTTTTTGTGCCTGCGTGCTTTCTTGCTTGCTTTGTTTGATACTGCTACGACACCCGCAGTCTTCGAAGCAACAGGATCGGCTCAGAAGGTGCCAAGGCGCTGGCTGGTAGCTTGGCGGCCAGCAGAACGCTGACGACGATGAAGTAAGTTCGTGATTCTTGGGAGAAGCTCATGATCACACAGTGTGCAAGTGCGATTTCATGCATCAGGGCCGTTGTCAAGGCAGAAATGCTTCGGCTTGACTCGACTTCGACGCCGGGCGTGACTGACAAGTGATCGCTTTTTGTGTATGCGTATACTTTTGCATGCTTTGTTCGATACTGCTACGACACGCGCAGTCTTTGGAACAACAATATCGGCGATGAAGGTGTCAAGGCGCTGGCTGGTAGCTTGGCGGCCAGCAGAACGCTGACGACGCTGAAGTAAGTTCGTGATTCTTGGGAGACGCCCATGATCACACAGTGTGCAAGTGCGATTTCATGCATCAGGGCCTTTGTGAAGGCAGAATGCTTTGGTTTGACTCGACTTCGACGCCGGGCGCGACTGACAAGTGATTGACTTTTGGTGCATGCGTGCTTTGTTACATGCTTTGTTCAATACTGGTACGACACCCGCAGTCTTTGGAACAACAATATCGGCGATGAAGGTGCCGAGGCGCTGGCTGGTAGCTTGGCGGCCAGCAGAACGCTGACGACGCTGCAGTAAGTTCGTAATTCTTGGGAGAAGCTCATGATCGCCCAGTGTGCAAATGCGATGTCATGCGTCAGCGCCTTCGTGAAGGCAGAAATGCTTTGGCTTGACTCGACTTCGACGCCGGGCGTGACTGACAAGTGATCGCTTATTTGTGCATGCGTATGCTTTTGCATGCTTTGTTCGATACTGCTACGAAACCCGCAGTCTTCGAAGCAACAGGATCGGCTCAGAAGGTGCCAAGGCGCTGGCTGCTAGCTTGGCGGCCAGCAGAACGCTGACGACGCTGAAGTAAGTTCGTGATTCTTGGGAGAAGCTCATGATCGCACAGAGTGCGAATGCGATTTCATGCATCAGGGCCTTTGTCAAGGCAGAAATGCGTCGGTTTGACTCAACTTCGACGCCGGGCGCGACTGACAAGTGATCGCTCTTTTGTGAATGCGTGATTTCTTGCATGCTTGGTTCGATACTGCTACGACACGCGCAGTCTTTGGAACAACAAGATCGGCGATGAAGGTGCCAAGGCGCTGGCTGCTAGCTTGGCGGCCAGCAGAACGCTGACGACGCTGGAGTAAGTTCGTGATTCTTGAGAGAAGCTCATAATCGCACAGTGTGCAAATGCGATTTCATGCGTCAGGGCCGTTGTCAAGGCAGAAATGCCTTTGTCAAGGCAGAGATGCTTCGGTTTGACTCGACTTCGACGCCGGGCGCGACTGACAAGTGATCGCTTATTTTTGCATGCGTGCTTTCTTGCATGCTTTGTTCGATACTGCTACGACACGCACAGTCTCCGAAGCAACAAGATCGGCGATGAAGGTGCCGAGGCGCTGGCTGGTAGCTTGGCGGCCAACAGAACGCTGACGACGCTCAAGTAAGTTCCTGATTCTTGGGAGAAGCTCATGATCACACAGTTTGCAAATGGGATTTCATGCATCAGGGCCTTTGTCAAGGCAGAAATGCCTTTGTCAAGGCAGAGATGCTTCGGTTTGACTCGACTTCGACGCCGGGCGCGACTGACAAGTGATCGCTTATTTGTGCATGCGTGCTTTCTTGCATGCTTTGTTCGATACTGCTACGACATGCGCAGTCTTGAAGGGAACGATATTGGCTCAGAAGGTGCCGAGGCGCTCGCTGGTAGCTTGGCGGCCAGCAGGACGCTGACGACGCTGAAGTAAGTTCGTGATTCTTGGGAGAAGCTCATGATTGCCCAGTGTGCAAATGCGATTTCATGCGCCAGTGCCTTTGTCAAGGCAGCAATGCTTCGGTTTGACTCAACTTCGGCGCCGGGCGCGACTGACAAGTGATCGCTTATTTGTGCGTGCGTGTTTTTTTGCATGCTTGGTTCGATACTGCTACGACACGCGCAGTCTTGGAGAAAACGATATTGGCTCAGAAGGTGTCAAGGCGCTGGCTGGCAGCTTGGCGGCCAGCAGAATGCTGACGACGCTGCAGTAAGTTCATGATTCTTGGGAGAAGCTCATGATCGCACAGTGTGCGAATGCGATTTCATGTGCCAGTGCCTTTGTCAAGGCAGAAATGCTTCGGCATGACTCAACTTCGACGCCGGGCGCGACTGACAAGTGATCGCGTTTTCGTGCATGCGTGCTTTCTTTCATGCTTTGTTCGATACTGCTACGACACGCGCAGTCTTGGAAGCAACAAGATCGGCGATGAAGGTGCGGAGGCCCTGGCTGGTAGCTTGGCGGCCAGCAGAACGCTGACGACGCTGCAGTAAGTTCGTGATTCTTGGGAGACGCTCATGATCGCACAGTGTGCAAATGCGATGTCATGCGCCAGTGCCTTCGTGAAGGCAGAAACGCCTTTATCAAGGCAGAAATGCTTCGGTTTGACTCAACTTCGACGCCGGGCGCGACTGACAAGTGATCGCTTATTTGTGCATGCGTGCTTTCTTGCATGCTTCGTTCGATACTGCCACGACACCTGCAGTCTTGAAAGGAACGATATCGGCTCAGAAGGTGCCGAGGCGCTGGCTGGTAGCTTGGCGGCCAGCAGAACGCTGATTGCGCTGAAGTAAGTTCTTGATTCTTGGGAGAAGCTCATGATCGCTCAGTGTGCAAATGCGATTTCATGCATCAGGGCCTTTGTCAAGGCAGAGATGCTTCGGCTTGACTTGACTTCGACACCGGGCGCGACTGACAAGTGATCGGTGTTTGTGCATGCGTGCTTTCTTTCATGCTTGGTTCGATACTGCTATGACACGCGCAGTCTTGGAAGCAACAAGATTGGCGATGAAGGTGCCGAAGCGCTGGCTGGTAGCTTGGCGGCCAGCAGAACGCTGACGACGCTGCAGTAAGTTCGTGATTCTTGGGAGAAGCTCATGATCGCACAGTGTGCAAATGCGATTTCATGCGCCAGTGCCTTTGTCAAGGCAGAAATGCTTTGGCTTGGCTCAACTTCGACGCCGGGCGCGACTGACAAGTGATCGCTTTATTGTGCATGCGTCTTTCTTTCATGCTTTGTTCGATACTGCTACGACACGCGCAGTCTTGAATTCAACAATATCGGCGATGAAGGTGCCAAGGCGCTGGCTGATAGCTTGGCGGTCAATAATACGCTGACATCGTTCGAGTATTGAAGCTTCCGGAGAAAGGCTTTCGACTACATCGCATGCATGTGTGTACATTCATCAGAAGAAGATGATCACTGTTAGTGTGAGTCGATGAGCAGAACTGACGCAACGAAATATCGCGCTCTCCAAACCACCTATTCTATCTTTTTGATTCATATGCTGCACAATGACCCGACATGCGCAGCATCGAAAGTAACAAGATTGGCACTGAATGCTATGAGCGTCTAGCCCGTCTGCTGGATGAGAACTTCACACTGACATCATTGATCTTGTAAGTCTCCCCTCTCACTATTGCTTGTTTCTAGCAATTCACTGACAGAATCCTCCTCTCTCTTATCACCATCTCCAAAGTGACATGCCAGATATCCCATCGCCACTAAGTTTCGGAGACCTCTGGGCAAGGAAGGTTGGCGAAGCGGAGGATGGCGAGGCAATCTGCGAGCCTTTGACTCGATCAGAGCGCGTACAAGAGATTGGCGAGTACCTCGTCGAAGAGTCAGGTTCGAGATGGACGACAGCTGCACATAAGCTTGCAAGCAAACATGCGCACATCTTCGTGATCTTTTTGTCGATGCTGGCTGCTCATGATCCGGACGCTCTGTCTTTAAATGACTTCAAACTTTGGCTTCAGCACGACGAGAAAGAAGAGGATGATGACGCCGTCCCGATCATCCATGCACTGCTAGATTGCCGCCCTGGTGGCACGAAATTTGCACTCCCAGAGGCCTTCTTGCAGGAATTTATCACTGGCAAGCTGCCTCTCAAGGATGGGTTGGCATTGATGGCAACAGAAGACAATATTGGCCGCTCCGCTCGCTCGCTCGCACTTGCAAACAAAAACACGAAAGGCTGGGCCCAGACCTACGGCACTTACCTCGAACGCTATAGCATTGCCGAGGGCCCACCCGTGCATGAGTCCAAGACCTGCGCCGTGCACCTTGCCACAGATATACGCACCAACACACCTGTGGCGATCAAGATTATGCGCGAAAGAAAACAGTACGATCGCGAAATCGAAGCGCGAGAGACAAAAGATGGCAGCCAACTCCAAGGATGCCTAAAACTACTGGATCGCGACTCAAAGAACGACCGCAAGCTCTTGGATAAGGAGATGTGCCTCGTCATGCCCCGCGGATCTCGATCTCTTTTCGAGGCGATCAACACCGAACGATTTGCAGGTCGCGATCTGGACAAGATTCGCGAGATCTCATACCAGATCGCATTAGCCTTACAAAACCTCCACGTCAGCGGGCGCATCCACGGCGATATCAAGCCGCGTAATGCGGTGCGCACGAGCGCATCGAGCGCAAACACTTTTGAGGACAGCAAGAAAGGAAGGCAGATGGTGTCCAAAGACTGGCGTGACTCTCCGACGGGTGAAGGGCTCGATCGCGAAGAGGAGTGGGAGCTGATCGACCTCGATGCCTCTGTGGTGATTGGGGACGAGGTCAGCGAGAAAGCAAGTACTGGCTACGTGTCCCCGGAGGTAGCTCGCTGCCTCTTCGAGGGCGATGAGAGGCCAAAGGGTGCCACGTCTCAGGATGTATGGGGCTTTGGCGTTCTGCTGTACCAGTTGCTTTCGGGAACCAAGCTGTTCATGGTGGACGAGTCGGATGACAATCTGGTGCACGATCACGATAAGCGCAAGCTGATGAACTGGCTTGGTCTCGATGAAGACCGCATGAAGCGCATCAAGAAGCGGAAAGCCGCTCGTGGAGCAGAGGACGGTCTGAGCGGCAGTGAGAGCGAGATCGAGGCAGCCCGCGATCTGGCGCGTGTTTGTCTTCGCGGGAAAGCCAAGGAGCGACTCGCTTTTGAGAATATCCTGGTTCATCCATTCTTTGACAAGATCCTGGAGTCCAAGCTCGATTCCTCAAGTCAAGCTGCAGAAGACCCGAGTCGACGAGAGTCCAGGAAGAAGCACAAGTCACGAAGCAGGCGCGCGTCTGGACGCACGTCTGGGCCAAAGCCAAAGCCTACGCGTCTGTCACGGCATCTTTCTCAGAGAGCCAAAATAGCGCGACCGATGAAGGACCGAATTGTGAGTATCCACAGAAATATCAAGGACATGAACTCGCGCTTCGATTCCATAAGAAAAACACTCAGATTGTCGCAACGAAACGAGCAAAAGTATCACAAATGGTACCACGAACCTGCTCTCAGAACGGACCTGCTCGAGCTGCCCACGTACCACTTTTTCCTGTCGCATATGCAGCAGCAGGCGGCTGGTATTGTCAAGGATCTGGAAGCTGGCCTCGAGCGCAACCAAATGACGGCGTGGGTCGATATGCGCGCACTCGAAATCACGATGGGTGCAATGCAGCGTGGCGTCATGTCGTCACAGTGCTTTGTGATGGTGCTGACGACGGACGTTCTGTTCCGGCCATTTTGCCTTGCCGAGCTCAAGTTTGCCGTGGACCACTTCGTAAACATGGAGGGGGGGCTGAGTAAGCACATATTCTTTCTTGCAGAGGAAGACGAGCGCTTCAGCCCCTGGCGAGCGATCGAAGACGAGCCATGGACTCGGGACACTCTGGAGAATGAGGACGAGAGGAGCCTTAAAGCGCAAGCGAAGAAAGAGATGGAGAGAGCGACAAAGCTGCAAGATGATGCCAACGAGGCTGATGACGAGGATCTGGCTATAAGCTACAAACGAGAGGCAATCCAGGCGAGGAATAAGGCGAAAGAGCTCAAGTGCAGGCTCGCGCGACGGAAGCTTGAAGAAGGTCTCTCGAGCGCACTTTTTGATCTCGGCGCGAGCGTCGCAGACGACGATGACGACATTTCTGTCCACGAGTCAGCGGACAATTATAAGGAGTACTTCGATGCAGCTCAGCGGGCGCTCGAAGAGTGCTATATCATCCCTTATCGTCGACGTCAATTTGAAGAAGAAGCCATGCTTCGCGAACTGGCCAGACTCGCAGGTTTCAAGACGAGGGCGCCTGTGGAGCCTCGAGCAGTCCCTAAGCTTTACGTTCTTGGAATGGCCGAATCCCTTGTGATACCGACTCTCAAGAAGGCGCTCGAATCCGAGTCGTCGATGAACGCGGCGGAGGTGGTCGTGATCGTGCTGGAACCTGGGTGCTGTCCCGCTGTGCATGGCGCGTTGGGCATCGAATCCATTGATGAGGACAATGAGTTGCTGAAGAGCAAGAAGTTCCTCGCGGTGGAGAATGGGTGGAACTTTGGTGGCAAAGAGAGGGAGCAGTTTCACGTTGACCTGCAGAAGAAGCTGTTTGACCACCTCGAAGCTCTTTCATGGCACGGGTCGCACGAAGGGGACTTTTCTGCTACGAGCATGGAGTCGGTGCACGAGGGGATCCCTCGACGCAACTATCGGGAAGAGCACGAGCTCGAAGCGCTCATTCTTGAGCTGCAGCTGCGTGCCTGCAGGCTAGTGGAGGACTGGACAATTTAGGCACTTTCTTAACGTTTGTAGTACACAAAGTGAGGCTAGATCTTTCCATCTCTTATGCCAGAACCGTTACTATTTACCTCTACAAATAATAGAACCTAAGCCGTAACTAGCATACGTTTACCAAAAGAGTCACTTCGTGGACGAGATAGACTAAATGTAGATGTTTCGAGCACCATTGACGTCTTTACCGATGGAGAGACCACAACGACTACAATCATAGCGTTTGTTTCCACCAAGATTGTGCTTTACGCATCCACATTTAGTGCATGTCCTCGAAGTGTAAACTTCAGGAACGGCCGGCGTCTTTCTTACATGCCCGAAGTCTTGAATGAGTTTGTCACGAAAGCAACAATGAGAAAACATTTGTATCGCGTGCTTCGACGACAACTGAAGCTTGCGAGATTCAAGGACATCCGGTACATCTATTGCCTACTCGGATTTCTTGAAAGTTGTCCAGAAGAAAGCGGATGATCTTGTCGTGCGTGTCTTTGACTTTGTTCTTCATCTTGGCCCAAAGCATGTGGTCTTTACGTTTGTAGGTCTTCTTTCTGTGACTGCGACTCCTAGACGCAAGATCCAAATTCCGTGATCTTCTGATTTGGTCTATACGCTTTGCCAAGTCGAGCAAAGTGTAGGACTTTAAACTACCGCGTTTCTCAGAACCAGTTCTTCGTGGTGTGACAATTTACGTTGCACAGAGTTTTGCATCATAGCACAGAGTTTTGCATCGTTTGAATATAGTGTTGAAGGTCTTAACCACCTGGGTCGAGTGTCGCGTCTTAATAGTGCGCAATTTCTTGCTTTTTTGCGTTTTTTTTGGTATGGGGTGACCAAGCACCATCGACCGGGTTCTTCGCAAACGATTTTACAATCTTTCTTGATCTCCGGGAGCTCTGGAATTCTTTTTGAAATCCCTAGCGCTTGTATCGCAATGGACCAAGCTGTTCGCGTATGTTGTCTCGATCCACATTCCACTCGAATCTCGCCATCAAGAAGATGAAATTATCGTCAAATGCTTTCTTAGCGAACGTACACTTTTGAACTGGAACAACACAGAAGCCACGCTTCTCGCGCTTTGACTGGAAGCGCATTTCAAAGTTTTTGACATTTCCGGCTTTTTTCGTTCGAAAGTGCGGATTTGTGCGCTGCTCCTAGACGACGCAATGTGTCACCACGCATGTGGCTTAAAATACTTTCCAGCTCGTCATCGAGCTTTTGCTGCTTTTCGATTTCACGATCCGACGCTTTACGAGTCGGACCAACAAAGTATTTTTTCATCTCCGCGAAAACGAGTACCAACTTTCTTTTTCTTGATATGCTCAAGTGCGAGATTTTACAATGCACGTAGTACGTGTTAAATCTTGGCAAAGATCTTTCTTTGTCGGAGTGTTGGGTGTAGCTTAAGTTTCATCGACCTTAGGTTGCTATTCTTCCACGTCTTCTGCTTCGTTGGCCATGGGGGCGACATCCGAACACAGTGATGATCGAGACGAGGTCTTTGGCAAGCTCGTCGTTCGATCCTCCATTGTCTTCTTGTCCATTTGGATAGACAATGCGAATTGATCGACCTTTGGAAGTAACAATCCAATCGAGCAAGTCGACTGCGAATCTACAGAGACGGTCTCTGTAGGCAATGGCTCAAGTACTTTTCAGACAGAATGGCTGGATCTCGATGCCATGACTCGCCGCGATTCCGTCCCACTCTCACACGCAGTCGGTGACGCAAGATATACACAAACTCACGTTCCGGGATCGTGCTGATCCATCAGTGATCAGTCAGTCATTCGGCTGCGTGCACGGGCCCGCAGATCGTGCGGGTCGTTGACCCCTTGTGCTCATCGTATATATTCACCTGACTGCGTGCACGGGCCTTCGGCGGATGGCTCTTTGCGCGGGGGATCTTGCCCATCAAGTCGAGCATTCAAGGCTCAATCAGGTGCCTTGTCCGTGATGCACTCGTGTGAGAAGCGCACGAAAACGTTTGGACGTGATTCATAGCAAAAGCACCACGATTTGTTCTGCAAATCTTGGAAATGTCTCTTGTGGCCGGCTTGGCCGGTAAGACTGGCTTCGAGTGAGCCAGACGTAAAAAGAGTCAGCCACGGCCGGTCAGCCAGCCAGTCAGCCCGCAAGATAGCTCAGCACGACTCTCCCGTCCCTGCCAGCCGATCGGGCCAACTTGCCAACCGTTGACGCGGCCGGGCCAGTGCGCTCTGTCTGTTAATATCGCGTCTCGGGGCCTCGTACTTCGCGTCGTTGTCGTTGTCGTTGTCGGCGGCGGCGGCGGCGTCGTCGTCGTCGTCCTAAAGTTCCGTCTCTCCTCGTCTTCCATCTGCCGGCTGTTTCGCGCCCCACGGACGACGAAGACGCGTCTTGTTGGTCTTGAGGCTGGCGTTTTTGCAGTGAAGTTGTCAAAGCGGATCCCGTCTCAGCGGTTAAATGGAGTTCCGTGCTTCCACATCCGCATGTGGTAAAGTCACAGCAAGGTTCGATCCGGGGTCCTGGTCGGTCGGTCTTGGCGGCCTCGTTTTTGGCAGACAATTCCTGCGTCCCGTTTCCTTCTGTCCTCTCTCCGTCTCGAGCTCGCGCCCCAAGCTCGAGCGTGCGAAATAGGAGAGAGTCATCGTGGCCATCTCTCAACGCGTAACTTTCGTTCTTGTCTGCCGTACTGCTGCTCTTCGTGCAGCCTGCAGAGGAGGTCTCTCCGAGTCCGGTGCTGCCAAAGAGCACTTCATCCCGGTCCTCCCCTCGTGTTGGCCGATCAGCCCTCCCTCCCTCCCTCTCTCGATTAGCCCTCGCGTCCCAATCGAGCGGCAGGAGCGCGCTCTCGGCCGGGGTATCGGCGTAGACGGCTTCTAGCGCCCACCTACGGGCTCTCCTCTCCCTCGCTCTTTCCCCTGCTTCCTCCTAGGGCTGCGTTACACTGCGAGCGAGAAGACGCTGCTGGCGCGACTCGCTCGCACTTGCGGTGCTTTGCATCGGCGCGAGGCCCGACCGCGCACGCGCTCCCGGTCTCCCAGCGCGCAGGCCAGCCAGCGCGAGGCGGCGGCGGTCTCAGCGCGAGGCGTGGCGTGGCGTGGCATGGCGTGGCTCGGCTCGGCTCGCGAGGGTCGCCGCAGGAGCCATTTTCTGTCTCTCTCTGTGTCTCTCCGTCTCTCCGTCTCTCTCTCTCTCCCCTTGCCTCCTCCACGCAGAACTGGCCGGGGCAGGAAGCGAAGAAAGCTCGCGCAGCCAGCCGCGCAGGCAGCCAGGCTTCCTCCCTCCTCCCTGCTCCCTCGCAGCACAGCACCGCGCGGCGCTGCTCCGCTCGCTTCCTCCGCGTCTGTCAGTCAGTCTGGCTGTCTGTCTGTCTGCCGGCGCCCGCGTGCCTGCACATCGAGAGGCCTCGTCGCGCGCCAGCTGCTGCTGCTGCTGCTGCTGCTGCTGCATTGCTTGGTGGATCGAGGATGGCGCGGCAGGCTGGCTGGCTGGCTTAGTATTCGCAAGCAAG
>KN805462.1:56218-87592 GCA_000818945.1 Schizochytrium sp. CCTCC M209059
GCGAAGGGGCGGAGCAGCCGGGGCGAGGGCCCAAGCCGGGCGGGCCCCAGGCTGCTTGCTTGCTTGCTGCGAGCGAGCGCGCTCAGCTCGTCCAGCTTGCTCGCTTTCAATCTAATCGTGCTCGCTTTCTTCTCTCTCTGTGTCTCTCTCTCAGTGCCCGAGAGACAGACAGCAGCCGGGCTGAGAGCGCCGCGCACGGACTGCAGCAGACAGACAGACAGACAGACAGACAGACAGACAGACAGACAGACAGACAGACAGACAGACAGACAGACAGACAGACAGACAGCCAGCCAGGGAGAGCTGCAAGGCGAGCGAGCGAGCGAGCGAGCTGGAGGCCGCGCCAGCCTCGATCGCTGGAACAGAGGAGAAAGGGTGCAATTCGCCCGGGCAAAGAAGATAAAGTGCACAACGAGGCGCGGCAGGCAGAGCGAGCGAGCAGTAAATAGGCCCTCGGCGTGCAGGTGCCGCGCCGGAGAATCGAGTCCGACAAACTCGAATTGCAAGGGAATAGCAAGGCCCGAGAGCGCCATGTCGGAAGAAAGAACCGCCGCGCGCGCATGGTCCTCGGAGGCCCTGCGCGAGCTTCGCGCCGCCGCACAACGGTTCTCGCGCCACGAGTACCACGACAAAAATGAGCGGTGGAAACTCATCGCCAATGAAATCGGCAGGGGCAAACGCGACTGCTACACCAAGTACAAGGAGCTCAAGTCGAGTCAGTCCCAGCAGCGGGACGGGGCAGAGACTCGGGCCAGTGCCAGTGCAAGCACGAGCGGCAGCTCCAGCGCAAGCACAAGCGCACGCTCAACACCCACCGACGTATCCGAGACGGCCAGCAATTCCAGCAGCGGCGCCTCGGAAAAGAATCTGACCAGCAGTAGGGCGGAGCGTCGCGTCTTGCGCGCCAAATCGAGCAGAAGAAATGTAATCACCCAAGACGAAAATCTCATCTCCGCAGGGTCTCTCCGGTCCCTCGGCTCTCGTGCGAGCGACACGATCAACAAGCAAAAGCTCATCTCTGGCAGTGCGCGCTCGCTCGGCATTTGCAAGCCCAAAAATATCATGGTCGACGAGAGCAAGGTCTCACGGGACAGCTTTGACGAAACCATCGACGAGGACGACGAGATTGACAGCAACGGGTCCGTGAGCAGCAGGCGTAGCGTCATCGTCCGTCCTATTCGTACCGACGAGGTCCGCGACATGCTTGATGTTCTGCTGGGCCAACCGAAAAGGTCCGCCGGCCTCGGTCCATCTTGGCGCAAGCAGGGGTTCTTCTTTGGCGAAAGCCCGCAGCCTCGCTACGGGCTCGTGCAGCTCAAGGGCGGCCCTTGCGGCGTGCTGGCCGTTGTACAGGCCTTTGTCTTGCTCGAACTCATGTACGGAATTCACACGCCTTGCGCGGAACACTGGGAACGACCCACAGCTTCGGAGCAGCGCGCCGCCTTGACTGAAGCCCTCACGACCGTCATTTGGCAGGCCGCCGACCGCAGCGCCCGAGTGTGTACCTACGACCTTTCCCAGGAGCGCAGCGCGCTTGGCGAGATGAGCGTCCACCAGGTGAAGGCGCGCGCGCAGGTTCGAGATCTCATTGCAGAACACCTTGACGTCTTTATGCTCCGTGAAGGCCCGGGCGTGCTCCTGCTGCTTTTCTCGGTAATGATGACCCGCGGCGACGTCTCTGTTGACATGGATGCAGGAATGCAGCATGGCGAGAACGCTCTCATTGGGAGGCACAACTATGCCGGGCAGGAACTCGTCAATCTGCTTCTCTTTGGTCGCGCAAGCTCAAACGTGTTCAACGGCACACGAAACCTTGGAGATGAACAGGAAAAGCTTGTTCTTCGTGGCGTTGACCGCACCTGCGAGATCGGGTTTCTGACTCTCTTTGAGCACTACGGCTACATGCGCGTAGGATCGCGACTCAAGAATCCGCTTTTCCCCATTTGGGTAATTTGCAGCGAGTCTCACTATTCCGTGCTCTTTGCGGATACTCCGGACTGTCTCCAGAGCGCGGAGGCGTTTGATCTCTTTTACTTTGACCAGCTTGGAAACCAAGACGAGGAGTACCGACTCACGGTCAACCCGGCTCCAGAAGTACCCGTCGAGCACAGCACTGATTCGTCTCGGCTTGTATCTCCTATTGACGACTGTATTCGAACGCGCTGGCCGGGGGCCACCGTCGACTGGAACGGCTCTGACCCTCTTTTGTAAGCCGAGCAATTGCTGCTTGGCCTGCAGTTGCAATACTAATGAAACCTCTCTCTGATGCAGTCCAGGTAGGTAGGTAGTAGCTCATGTGATCATTTGTTTCTTTTTCTTATGATACAGTCATCGAGTATGACATCAACGCAATGCAGCCAGCCCCGAGTCACAATTTTGGAATTCGAGTGCGAGTTTGGTTCTTGAAGTTCACTATGGAAGAGAGGCCATGATATACATGGCGTGCAAAATAGGTGCGAGCCTCTCAACTTTTCTGCCACTCTGGTTGTGCGGATCGTGATGATCTATAGCGATAGTCACATACCAGTATATCATGCAAAGTGCGCAAAAAAGCCGCGACCCCACGAGAAGCTTCACCTTACAATCGCGCTCAGCTCATTGCTTGCGAACCACTGTGACCCATAGAATTACAGCGAATGCAAGCGCAAAAGCACGAGACTTTGGCTCAAAACTTTGTGTGCAAAGGGTTCATGTGAAGCTCGCTTGACCCACACACGCACACACAACACAACGCAAGTCCTTTCCCGAATGGCGTCGTTTCTTTTACTCGCTCGCTCGCTCGCTCGCTAGATTCCATCTAGCAGAACGGGACTCGGATGAGCTGTGCACTCAAAGGGTCGACTTATGATCTCGTCTTATACCTGGCTCGTCGCCTCGATCGCCACCCTTTTGGCGCCCGCCGCGCGGCCGATTTCGTGATTGTATCACGTTGGCTGGCTGGCTGGCTGGCTGGCTGGTCGCGCAAGTCCCCCGCCACGAACCGTGCTTGCTTTCTACTTTGCTTTCGCGCTGCTTTCGCTCTGCTTGCAAAGAACTTGAAGGGCAGAACAAACCCAAGTGAAGAGAAGAGAGCCCACGGCCGACCGTGAGCGCGGCCGCGAGGCCGCTGCCCTGGGCGGGCGGCCGCCACGCGGCAAGAAGGAGACGAGATGGAGAGAAACAAGGGTTATGCAGCCAAGAAAGAGAAGTCGAGGCGCCCGGCACCAGCGAAAACAAAAACCACAACCCGAGGGGACAATGTGTTGCCGAAAGATGTGCGCCCGCCAGCGCTGCGCAGTAGCGCCTACACAGAAAGTCGCGCGGAGCGCGAGATGTACAGAAGACGCTTTCAAGACGCACGCACCCCAGACGAGTTCAGGAACAAATTCTTGGACCAAAAGCTGGCGGTTCGAATGCTTGAGCGCAAACGGAAGCGATGCCTTTTGATCCTTGAGATGATCGTGTACTCGATCTTGGTCTTGTACTATTGCATCTATCTTTTGGACTATGTGTCTCTTCCTGACGCGTATCAATTCCGATTACTTTTTTCTCAAACGCTAGCTACGAGACCATTCACCGCGGAGACTGTATCGTTCATGTATTCATCCAACAGCAGCGTCGATCAGCACTGCGTCCTTCCCTTCTCAAGCATGGATGGAGTGGTACTTAACGCGTCATCGGCGACCGCAAGCACCATTCCATGCGTCGACGGGAATAGGTCCATGACCTTTGCGCATATTTCCAATCTCGAGGAGACGTACAGCTGGCTTAAATTTGTCTTGCTAGAATCGCAGCTCTTTGCGGGTGAAGCGTCTGGGACGGAGATGGGGCCATCTGTATCTGTGCAAGCTTCATCGACTTCGACGGCAGCACAACGACAAGTTCCGCTCATCATGCCAGATGAGGCCTTTGTACCTGTTGGCGCGATCCGTCTGCGGCAGCTCCGTGTTAAGCAAGAACCGTGCACGAATTCAAAGAGTGGGCAAAGCGGAGAGAAGTGCAACCTGCCATACGACGAGGTCAACCTGAACAAGGACCCCTTTCAGGGTCGAACATCAGGGCGAACGTACGAATTTCAAGAGGAAAGTACACTCGCGAGGAGCACTGTATTTTCAGAAGGCCAAAATCTGATACTGGATGCGAAGAAGATCACGAGTAATTTGAGATTTGCAGGAATCTTCTACGTGTACCCGGCCTCAGGTTTCGTCATTGACATTGAAGGTGGAAACCGCTCGGCTGCAAGCGCTCATTTTGAGGAGCTCAGGACGGACCGGTGGCTCGACGACTCGACTGTGGCTCTCTTTGTCTCATTTGCTGCCTACAGCTTGAACCTAGACACGTACGTCTACCAGACATTTTTGATTGAGCTTAATCCATACGGTGTGACGGCGACGACGGCAGAGACGCGTCCTTTCAAGCTGGTGACGAACGCAGAAACAGAATCGACGACCGAGGTCCTGGAGCTTGTGCTCATGCTTTTCTCCTCGCTGTTGCTCGCTTACCTTTTATTTTTCCACCTCGTTCCGCTCGTGCGTAAGGGTTCGTTGATTCAGTTGTTCTTCGGCTGGGCCATGTACGACACCTTGAACCTGTCGCTTGTAATTGTCTCGGTGGCAATCCGGATGAACCTTCGAACGAATCGAGAGGCTGCTTTGGTAACAGACGAATCGACCTTGATTTCGCTCATGTCCGATGGCCGCGACGTCTTTGTCTCTGATTTTGATGCATATTCGCGCGTGCTCCTGCAGTCTCAGATGATTTCTGCGTGGTCGTTGATCATTTGTTTTCTCAAATTCTTCAAGTTTATGGACATGGACAAACGCTTCAGCATCGCACTGACAAGCATGGTGGAGAGCGGGACGTGGCTCGCCGGCTGGCTTGTGTTTACAGTCGTATCGGTTTTTGGCCTCACGCTTTTCTGCAAGTTTGCATATGGGTACTATTCGTTGCGCTTCTCGAGCTTTGCAGAGTCGTTGACAAGCAATCTCCTCTTTACTCTGCAGGTCTTTGGAGAGGGCTTTGCGGCCTTTGCAGAAGCTGATTATGTCGCTACGCCGAGCCAAAGCACCTTGAGTTTTGTCGCGCTGCGATATGGGGCAACCTCGGTTCCACTGAGTCTGCCAGTGTTTCAGATTCTAGACACGGAGTATTCGATTCCGTTCGTGCAGGGGCTCTTTTTCGCCTTTGTCTTTGCCACGGTGGTGATCATTCTCATTACAAACATGTTTCAGGCAATTCTCATTTTTGGCTATCAAAAGGTGGCCGAGCAAGTGCAGGAGGAAGAAGATCTCCGAAGAGAGCAGCATGCGGCATTGCAACGGAGTCAGCGTTTTCGGAGGGAGAGTTGGGTACAGCGGTACATCAAAATGGAGCTGAGCGAATTGTACCTTGTTTTCAAGCAGAGTAAGATTCTGAATCAGTTGAAATCCGTGCCCGAAGCCCGCGCGCGAAACCTGCTGTCCTTCCCAGAGGTGCAGCGCATCGTGGCCGAGGCCATTCCCAATCGACGTCGTGCTGGCGAGGTTGCCGTGGAACTCATGTCTCTCTACTCAACGACACTCTCTCGAATCGACGACGCGGCCGTCCTTTTCAAGGATCGAGAAATTGCCTTGCGCGAGGACCGCCTCGACGACGAATTGGATGCCTCAGAGCTTCCCGTACTAGACGCCACGCGGGGTCTCGAGATTGCGCAAACGGATCGCTGGCGGCGCGACATGCAGTCCGGAGAGTTGATTCAATCAATGGTCATGGTGCACAGCCTGCAGCTGGAGTCTTCAAGCCGACGCTTTAGGGAACAGCTCGACGACCTCGCGCAGACGGAGCGTGAAATTCGCGAGCTGGCAATTGGGGTCGAGAACGCGTTGCAGGAGCTGCAGGCTCGTGAGGTGGACAATATGGGCGACGTTTTCATCTCTCGCGATCCTTGGGACCCTCGCACATCTTCTGGGGTGGAAGCTCGCATTGATGGAGCCTTTGATGCGCATCACGTTGCAGACGGACGTCATACGTACTTGGGCACTTTTCCAACGCGTCTTGCCGCACAGAATGCGATCGATGAAGCAAATTCGGAGTTTGGGCGTCGGTCGGGGCGTGCAACTTCGTCGCAGCGTGTGTTATCTACCATTATTGCTGGTGCTGGTGCTGGTGCTGCTGCTAGTGGGCGTCTGGAAGCGCCTTCGTTTACCTCTGATACCTTCAGAAGTATATTTCGCGAAGACAATCTGCGCAGCGGCCCGCCTCGTGGGCCCCAGGAGGAGTCTGACACATCTGTGCGTGTCGCACGCACAGACAACTTGGAAGAGTTTGAGTACGGCAGTTTGTACGAGTCTGACGGTGACGAGATCTGAAATATGTCCCTCTTTTCTTTTGTAGCACTCACAAATTGTTTGTAAACGTGAAAATTCGACTGCAGACTGGCGTGACTTTTTCACGGTGGCAAGTAATTTTGCATCGAAAGATGATAAGGGAATAATGAAAAATGAATCTGATGGTCTGTGGTATATCAGGTGTGGTAGGTATAGATAGACTGATACGAAAAGGATTCTATGTTTTGTGTTTAGGCCTAGTTTACGGAGAAAAATTGTGTCATGATTGTCAAGCAAGTCAGAGTGCGAGGGCACAATGGGTTATGCGGACTTTTGCTGGCTCTGGTTCTCACGACGCTCGATGTTGCGCTCAAAAGCGGTGCGGAGAGTCTCGTTGTCAATCATAAAGGCGTACGAGTCATTCTCCTCGTTGGCGGCCATCCAGCCGATCTTCTTGGCAAGACCCATGGTGGCCTTGCCGCCGACAAAGTGCTTGTCGTACTTGAGGGTGTCGAGGACCTGGTCAATGGTCATGGTGTCCGGGACGAAGCAGGGGAGGCCGGTGGCGCCAACGATCTCGTAGTGTTCGTCGACGACAGACTTTTCGCAGATGCCGAGAATGTAGGCGACCTCGGCAGAGACGCACATGCCGATAGCGACGGCCTCACCGTGGAGGAGAGGGTCGTTGCCGTGGTGCCACGAGAGATGCTCAATGGCGTGCGCGGGGGCGTGGCCGTACTGCGGGACCATCTCGTTGTAGGCGTGCTCAGCGTTGTAGGCAGGGCCGAGGGTGGACACCTTCTTCTCCATGCACTCGATGATGAGCTTGAGCAGGTAGTCACCGTCACGGAGAACCTTGCTCTTGTCCTCGCCGGCGTCACGGAGCGGGTCGACAATGGTAGCCGTAAAGTCCGTGCACTGGCAGAGAGCGTGCTTGAGGGCCTCGGCGATACCGTTGAGAATGTGGCGGTCGCTGAGAGACTTGAGGCAGTCCGGGTCCATGACAAGGTAGTCGGCAGGGAAGTAGCAGCCGAGAAGGTTCTTGCCAAAGTCCGAGACGTTGAAGGCCTTCTTGAAGTCGCACGAGGCGTCGCACATGCCCATGGTGGTGGTGGGGATGGTCACGAGGTGGATACCGCGGTACAGGGTACCGGCGATGGTGCCGGTAATGTTATCGACGGTGCCGCCACCGAGGGAGATGAGGCAGGTGTGCTTGGAGACGCCAGAGGCGAGAATGCTGTCGACAATGCGGTGGTACTGCTGCTTGTTCTTGAAGGGCTCGGTGGAAGGCTCGCCAGAGTCGTCCATGGCAGCCGAGGGGATGACGATCTTCTCGATCTGAAGACCGCAGTCACGGAACCCCTGGAGCACCTTGTCACCGTAGAGGTTGTCGACGATCTCGTCGGTGACGAGGTAGTTGGGGGCATCGTGGGAGACCTCAGGGATGATGGTCTTGCCGATGGTCTTGAGGTTTTCGAGAATGCCGCGCTGGATGACAATCTCGGTCTCGAGGTACTTGCCGGGGCGCTCGAACTTGTTGCGAAAGCATCCGTTGTTGTCGACCTCGCAAGGGGTGCGGAAGGCCTGGGTGCCGGGGTGTCCGCCGCGCACGCAGTACTCGGAGTCGGTGTCGAGGTCAAACCAGGGCGGGCTGAACGAAGCGGAAGCCGCGGTCGAGGGCCGTCGATGCGCTCCATTTGCGGGACGGTGAGACGCCAGTCGAGGACGTCACGGTTGGCGGCGATGCGACCCGGGCGGAGGCTCTTGGGGATGACGGAGGTGCCGCGCTGGATGCCCCAGCGAAGGAGGATCTGGCCGGGGCCCTTGCCGGTCTCCTCGGCAATGTCGAGGATGGTTTCGTCCTCGAGGAGCGAGGGGTGGCCGTCGTCGCGGTAGCCGACCTTGCCGAGGGGGGCGTAGGCAATAACGCTGACGCCCTCGTTCTGGCAGAGCTCGAGGAGGCTGGGCTGGGAGAGGTACGGGTGCATCTCGACCTCGAGGACGAGAGGGCGGATCTCGCAGCGGGCAAGGAGACCCTGAAGGGTGCGGGGGCCCATGTTGGAGACGCCGAGGGCGCGGACGAGGCCGAGGTCGACGAGCTTTTCCATGGCGTGGTAGGTTTCCATGATCTTTTCGATGTCGGTACCGTCGTGGACAACCTCATAGTCGAACTTGCCGCCGTAGTCCTTGGAGATGAGCTTGCCGCCCTTGGCCATGCGGTTGGGCCAATGCATCATGTACACGTCGAGGTACTCGACCTGGAGGTCGGCGAGGGTGCGGCGGCAGGCATCCTCGACGTCCTCGGGTGCTGCGTCCCAGCACCAAAGCTTGGAGCAGATGAAGAGATCTTCGCGCTCGACCTCGTTCTCCTCGACGCTCTCGTGGAGGGCCTCGCCGACCTCCTTTTCGTTGCCGTAGAGGGCAGCGCAGTCGAACATGCGGTAGCCCTCCTTGACGGCGACCTTGACGGCGTCCTTGACGGCCTCGCCGTCCTTGAACTCGTTAAAGGTGCCGAAGCCGAGGAGTGGGATGGCGGCGGTGGACTGGGAGGCGACGGAGCCGCCGCGCGAGCGGGTCTCGGCGGCGTCAAGGTTGTTGAGCGCCGCGGAGCTGTTGCTGGTGCTCATCTTGGTCTCTGCCTCGGACACATCGCTCTCCGAAGCGGTGGTCTTGATCACCTTGGGCTCGAGCATTGGGGGCTCGGCGGTTTGTGCGCCCTCGCCCTGGATCTGACCTTCCTGGATCGCCATGCTTGTTGTTGTTTGTTTGCGTGCGTGCGTGCTTGCTTGCTGGCTTGCTTGCTTGCTTGTTCTTGTCGTGGATCGATTTGCTTGCTGTTTGGAGTTTGGGGTTTGCTTTGGATTCTTGCGTTGGGGGGTTTGGGTTCTGCTTGCTTGCATGCCTGGCCTGGCTGCCTGGCTGCGCGCGTATGTGA
The DNA here is from genome assembly GCA_000818945.1 of Schizochytrium sp. CCTCC M209059. Classification (NCBI taxonomy): domain Eukaryota; class Bigyra; order Thraustochytrida; family Thraustochytriidae; genus Schizochytrium; species Schizochytrium sp. CCTCC M209059. The sequence continues at coordinate 65,438 of KN805462.1, forward strand.
CCCTCGCTCATTATGCTCTACACATCACATCATGAGCTCGTGCTCACTCGCTCACGCACACACTCACTCACTCAATCCCGCTCTCTCTCCCGCTCACGCCCTGACGCGGAGCGCGGCGACGAGGAGGACAAAAGGAAGGAAGCCCGGCTTCTTCTGGAAGCGCCCGCGCGCTGGTCCCGCGCAGGTGTGGGGCGTAGTGGCAGTGGGGAGGGGGGAGGGGGGGAAAGAAAAGAAAAGAAAAGAAAAGAAAAGAAAAAGAAAAAGAAAGGAATGCGCTTGATGTGCGTGTTGGTCCTGCAGCGCCCGTGCTGGCTGCTCCGGGCTCGGAGCGCAGGCGGCAGCGAGGAAGGCGCAAGGCACGGAGCGCGCGAGCTTGGATTTGTCGCCGCGTGGGCGCCGCCTCACGCACACTCCGCCCGGCGCTGACGAGTCCCTCGCCGCTGCGCTCTCCATCCTGTCCTTGATGGCATTCTGCTAGTATTTCATTCCACTTTATCCCACTTTGTTCCACTCCATTCCACTCCACTCCACTCCACTCCATGCTTCGTTCGCCTTGCTTGCTTGCTCGCTCGCTTGCTTGCTTGCTTGCGGTGGCCGCTCCGCTGGGCCTCACGCGCCGCGTCCCCGCCGCGCCGCGCCGCGCATGAACCAGCAAAATCCGCATCACGATGTGCCAGGCAGGCAGGCAGGCTCTGCGCGCCTCGATGCTCCGCGCGGATTCGGCCTCGGCGCAATGTCGGCCGCCCAAGAAGCGCCGGGAAGCGCCGCGCGCGGGCCTCAGACTCGCAGCGTCGTCTCCCCTCCGCCCTCCCTGCTCCTGCTCCGGCTTCGCGGCTTCGCGGCTTCGCAGCGCGGCGCCGGGGGCTGGCGGCGGCGCGGCGCGGCGCGTCTCGCAGCGGCGCCACGAGGCTGGCTGGTCCCCGGAGGAGGCAGGCAGGCAGGCAGGCAGACCAGCACCGGAGCGGAGAGGAGAGCAAGGGCCGGAGGGAGGGAGGCCGGACCACGCCCGCCCGTTCTTCTCTTTTTCTCCTCGGGGGGGAAGCTTCCCCTCCCGTTCCCCGCGGTGCCCGCACGGCGCGCCTTGGCGAGCTGCGCTGCACCTTGCGAGTTGCGAGCCGCATGCCGCATGTTGGCCGCTCCGCGCTCGCCGGATCCCAAGAAAGTTGGCAGCTTGCGACCACAACCTGGCTGGTCGCATGCACCGCTGCAGCTGCTGGCTGCATGGTTGTTGTTGTTTGGCGGGTTTGTGGCTTCTTTTCTGTCTGTCCAGCTAGCTAGCTGCGGCTCAATTCCTTGCCGTGTCCTGGCCCTTGGCGCAGCACAAACGACATCTTCATCAAGAACAACATCATCATCGACAAGAGCATGAACAGGAATCTTCGCAAGCCGTGCACTCGCCCCCTGCCTGCCCTGCGCTGCTGCTACTGCTGCTTGTCTCCCCGTCGCACGCACGGAGACGAACGCCACGGCGCATCACGCCTGGAAAAGGAACCCCGAGGCGGCCAGGCCAGGCCAGGCCAGGCCAGGCCAGGCCAGGGCGCGGGGGATTTCGGCGAGCACGCACGCGCAGCAGAGTGCAGACAGACGGACAGACTGACAGACTGACAGACTGACAGACTGACAGACTGACAGACTGACAGACTGACAGACGCTGGTCATGGAGGCAGGCAGGGGACGCGGAAGCCGGCGGATGAGCTAGCTAGCTAGCTAGCTAGCGGCTGGCCGCAAGCTCAACACAAAGCAAGCCACCCAAAGCAAGCGAGCAAGCTAAGCAAGCAAGCTAAGCGAGCAAGCTAAGCGAGCAAAGCAAGCAATCAGAGCAGAGCAGAGCAGCGCCAGAAGGTCAGGGCTGAAGATTAGGGGCGTCTGCGGGGAGGGGGGCTGTGGGTATAGACCAAGCTGCACGTGCCTCCCCACTGTGTCCTGGATCCGCCACAGGTCGTGACCCGCAGCTCCTCGCAGGTGATGCGCAGCGTCTGCGCCTCGTATCGCGACGTCGAGGCCGAGACGAAAGAAAGAAAGAAAATGAATGAATGAATGAATGAAACAAGCCACCAGAGGCAGACGGGACGCTCTGCGCGAGGCAGGGAGTCGGGAATGCGGCGCGGCCCTGAGCGGCGGAGCGGGTGAGGCCGACCCACCGACAGACCTGCCTGTTAGGGCGAGCGAGCTGCATTCGGCAGCCGCCGCTGCTGGCAGTGTGACCGCACCCATCCGCCCGCCACCGCACGCTCGCACGCACAGTGCCAATCCTCACGAAGGTCGATGCGGCACGGGCCACACCAGCCCCGGCAGCGAGCGCCGCATACGATCGCGCTGCGAGCGTCTTTCAACAGCAAGCGACGCAAGCAACGCAGGCAACTGCAACAAGCAACACAAGCAAGCGACTTATACGTACGTACGTACGTACATAAGCAAGCAATCGAGCAAGCAAGCAAGCAAGCAAGCAAGCAAGCAAGAACGCACGCACGGCCCGGGAAGGTCATTGACACGCCGGACCGCGCGTTGACCCGGCGGGCATCTGCAGCGGACAGTTGCGGCCGGCAGAGAGAGGCGAGGCGTCTGGCTCCTGCCAGGCTGCTGTGTTGCGCGTTTTCGACCGTCGCCTCCTCGCAGGCGCGCGACCACAAAAAGCAGAGCCGGAAGCGCCGCGAAAGCACCGCGCAACTTGCCACTGGCCGGGTTGATGTGAAGGCAGCCGCGCCTCCAGCACGCCCGGGCAAGCTACGAGGCGAGAAAGCAAGCTGGCAGCTCGCGGGCAAAGCGCCGAGAGAGCGAGAGAGGGAGCGAGGGAGGGAGGGAGGGAGCGAGGGAGCGAGGGAGCGAGGAGCGAAGCAGGCAGAGGAGGCGACGAACCTCAGCGCATCTGGCTCCTCTGTCTGCATCGGAGGACCAGGGCGCTAGCACGAGCACTAGCAGCGTCAAACTCACAAACATCCCTTTGGCTAGGCTAGGCCTAGTGGCTCTAAGCGCCTCTACAGGATACTACTATTCCATTCCTCGCACGATCAATTCCGCGCGCTTTCGTGGCGATTTCCGCGGAGACACAAGTCTGCGTGCTGCGGGGGGCACCCGCCTCTGACGCGCCCCGCAGCAGCTCGCAAGAACATTCCGCGCGGCAAGGAGGGCGGCCGGGATTTCCCGGAAGAACAGGAGGAACACCGGACACACGTCCCGGGCCCAGGGCTCGGGCCTGCATGCTGGTGCCGGAAAGGTTCCGCATACGTTCTGCGATGACGGTTGTGAGCAACCCAAATTCGCTGTGTCTACGAGCCCTGCAGAGTAGTCTGAGAGCACCGCAAGCGCAAGCGCAAGCGCAGGGAACTGCGAGCGCAGAGCAGAGCACCGCAAGCGCAGAGCATACTCGAGCAGTCTGTTCGCGCCGCGCCCGTGCCTTCCCGTCTCTCCCCCCTCCCCCGGGCCGGGAAACACCAGTCGAACCCTAGCTTGTTTGATCTCGCAGACACAATGGAAAACTTCGCGAGCCACGGGCTGCGCGACACGCGCGACACAGACGCGCCCCTACAAGATGCAACTCCCGACGAGGATCTCGAACACGAGGACCTACGCGCCTTCGACGCTGGTCGCGTCTTTGAGCGCCACCGCAAGGCCAGTGGACTCTCCCAGGAGGCCTTCCTGCAGGTCCTCTTTGACCTCTACGCGGACCGCCGCGCCGCCTTTAAAAACCGCGGCAGCAAGGACTTTGTCGCAGGAAGACTCTTTGAGAAATTTGGCGCGCGAAGCGTCCACCGCGCTTCAGATGTCGTCACTCCAGCCCAGTTCAAGCACATGATTTCTCTCGTTGGAGACCAGATTGATGTCTTCGACGCGGGGCGCACCTTTGAACGCTTTGCAGATCCCGCGCTCGGCGCAGCGCTCCCGCCAGGAGCCTTTGTGCGCCTTTGCCGCTCGACGCGACTTGGCGATATCCTCCTCGGCTGGATGCGTACCGAAACTGACGAAGATCTCGAGGGCGCCCGCAAGTTCGAGCACAACCCTGAAACGCTCAGCAACGCCCATGTCTCGCATCACGGTCCGAGCGCTCCCCTGCGAAAGGAAAGACGGCAATCACCCTCTCGAGGCGCCACTCGTGACAGTGAAGCCTATTTTTACTCGAACAACGATGATGGCGACGAAGATACCCGAAACGAGCGAATCTACCCACGTACAACAGAGGATGAAAGCAATGATGACGATGACGATGACGACGACCGAGACCTACAAGAGGAGAACCACGATCCTGCGAGCATTCTTCGTCGTATCAAGCTTGCAGTGACGAAAATGACCAAAGCTGAGGATCAAATTGCTGCACTTGAGGCCGAGCTTCACGCCGAAGCGCGGCTTCGTCACGAGCTCCCAGAAGCATACAGCGAAGCAAAGGAGCGCATGCTGAACAAATACATTCAAACGTTGCAAGACAAACGCGCTGTTCACATTGACACTGTCAAGCGCCTGCAACGCCTTGCAAAGCCCAAACCACAATCCCAGCTGTCCAAAACATTGGCAGCTCACCGCCGTCGACGCCGACACATGCCATCACCTTATCCAGACTTTCCCCTTGCTGCCTATGAGCTCGAGGATGGATACTAAACTACGGCCACGTCCCAAATACGAAACTAATGAAAAAGATTGCTACGAAATGATTTTTGCCCAGCACAACTTGTCACACATGCGTCTGTACGCGATACGAAAAGTATCTGGTCCTCCTGTGCCACCCTTGGGGGCCTTTGCTCGACATACATGTTGCCCATCTGTTCTCATCAGCAATCACCTTGACGAAAGATTCATAAACGTGTCCCTCTCACGTTTGTAGCCTCATTCGGTGATCAGGAAGGCAGCATTATTCGTCAAGAAAGGCCATCGCCATCGCACCCAAGATTTGAAGCACGAAGCGCGGCGAAGCGTGCCTTGATGGAAAGTACAGAGTTCGCGTCGAGCAAGACCTCGCGCAAAGCTCTCACGAGACACTCGCGATCTCTTGCATCGCCTATACGCCCCGCCTGCGGAAACGCGCTCACATGTTGCATCATTCCTAAATACACGTCTTCAAAGCAGTCAGAGCTTTCATACGTCTCTGTGTCCGCATCACGGCCAGACGTTGCCGGATGTTTTTCCTCGTGCACCATTTGCTGCGTCGAACCGAGTCCGTCACTCGTGAGGATATCTGACTTCGAAGGAGATTGTAAGCGCGTCATAACACGGAGGACAAGACTCAAAAGCGCTTCGTCGTCCTGAATCTGGGCCGTCGACTTGCGCACTGCAGCGTGAAAACGAGCTTGCAAGCTGTCACCCTTTGCTGCACGCGGTCCGCCTCGTAGCCGTTGCAGTGCATCTTGGGCACTTGCAGAGAGCATCGATTCGCGAATGGAACGCGCAAGTGCATCATCGTCAACGTCAGTGTTCTCTCTGTCGCAGGCAACGCCGCGCGTCTTTCTCCTTTTCGCGGTGTCGCCGTCCTCGCCGTGGCGGTAGAGATCGCCACACGGACGCAGAACCTCGAGCGTCCCTCCCTCCGGAAGCACCCGGAAAGACCGCTGCACGGGCTCCCGGGTGTGTTGTTCCCAGCTCACGCCAGCCCGCTGCCCAGGGCTGTCGTCGCCTTCATCCTCGCTTGACATTGCTCAGACGCGCACGTGCGCGCTCGTGCGCGCTCGTGCGCTCAAATTTTGCTCTTTTTCTGGGCCGACCGAGTCTGGTGATTGTTCTCTTTTTGGCCGGTAAAATTCGTCCCAACTTGAACTTTAACTCATTAAACTGGAACCATTGGCTCAATGGGAAGTGTAGAAAACTGACAGACGCAAGTCTCAATCGCCATGGACGCTTGCTCAAGAATTCCGAGCTTTAAAGGCAAGAAAAAAGCGTCTCACTGGGCGATGAGAAAATAAGAATGCAAGAGAGATCTTGCCACGAAACGAACCACTGGAGAAGAAGGCGACAGACAGGGCAAGCCAAAATGAGTCTAAGACGGCAGTACTATACCACACACGTACACAAAGGCATGTAGCCTATGAACCTCGTTCCTCAATTTCTTTTCTTCAAGAAAAACTTAGTTGCGGACTTTCCCACGGCTCACAGAAGAAGTAGTTCGACAAAAATGAGGGGTTCATGCTTCTCAAAGACGAGCATAACTCTCAAGACGATCATGATCGGTTGAAAGAGCAGCAATATACGGGGAGAGGTCCATGCCAAGTACGCCCCAACGCGCTTCAGCAGCCGCGAGCGTCTCTGACGTCCAGTAGGAATCGCCCGGCCAAGGAAAGCCGAGAACAGCACGCTGTGCAGGTGTCAAAGATACGAAGAGACGCTCAAATGCACCCACAGTGGGTCGCTCAGGGTACAGGTCTCCGCCGGCAAGCACATGTTTAATATTGTAAAAGAATCGTGCAAAGCCAGTGTTCCAGGCATTCACGCGATCCGTGGACGACTTCTTGAACACAAGGTTACACACCAACCGAGAAGCGCCGGGACGTACAGGTCGGCCTCTGTGCCATAGATCATGTCGGTACAGAAGCACTGTGCCAATGCGATAGTTCACAAGCTCTTCCCGGCGGTAGAGTTCTTGCCGCGCCGCATACAGTTCGGGATCGCTCGAAGCGAGATGTGCCTCGGCTTGTGCGCGATCGTTGATCCATGGGTGGACACCTACGCCTGGCATGCGGTACGGCCAGGCGTATGCTGGGTCAGAAGCTCCGCGTCTCGGCACAACGCCCGTTTCCCCGTCGCATACGTCGGCGTCGTCTAAATACACAATGATGGCCACCGTCTCGGGCGTATCAAACGGAGGGGGATGGTTGAGATCGTGATTCGGAAAGTCCATGTGCATGCGCTGCTCCACGCTTGCATAAGGCGCGCGTGATCCAGGTCCTTCCGGTTCATGAATACCAGACTTGAACCAGGCATCTCCCTGGGTAAGACGCACTTCGCGTGTCTGGAGCAGCTCTCGCGCTGCGTCCTGAAGCCCCGGTGCAAGAAAAACCTCGTTCAATGAGGCCTGTGTTGAGGGAAACTCGAATTTGCCCTGTGACCCAAAGGGCATCTTGCGCGTTTTGCCACTATCTTCTCCATCTTGCGTCGTCGCCGCTGCTGTTGCCTGTTGCGCCGTTCGCCGGCACTCTGCGCGCACGCGAGTGCAAAGCGCAATGTCAAGCAAGCGTCCTGGCGCCACCACGCAAAACCCCTCTTCTGCCCACTTCCGCCGCTCGTCCGCACTGAGAACATCCATGCTTCCGTCCGTCACTTTGCGCGTCACCTTCACTCGCCGCTTTGCTACGCCTCCGCGAGCGAAGCCAGAGCTCGTTGTGCCGTACCGGCGGCGCGGCGCTTTTTTTGGGGGGGGGGGGGGGGGGAGAGTTTGCAGGTGGGTGCACGCGCACTGTTTCCGAAAAGAAGAGAAAAAACAAGAAAAGAGAAAAGAGAAGAGCAATCAAATCGACGCTGTCATCGTGGAGCATACAATGATTAAAGAGAGAGGGAAAGGTTACAAAGTTCAGACGTTGGTATCAAAGAAGAGCGCAAAGCGAGAAACTGCAAAGCTCGCCATCCCACGAAAAGCCAGAGACTGTCCGAGGCGACGGCGGCGGAACCACAAGCGTGTTTGATACAGAAGACGACCTCCCAACCAATGGAGATCCCGCAGCGACAGCGGCCCGAACGTGCTCGTAGCCACTCTGCCCAAGCTCCTTGCGCCAACGAGCAGCGTTTGGGGGCGAGTCAGCCTCGAAAAAGAGTTTGCGGCCCACGCGAGTTCGCACCATGAAACGCTTTGCGTCATTGCCCACGGGCTCCACCTCGGCGCTGTCCAGGAGGGCGACGACAAGCGGGCGTTTCGAGTCTTGCGTGCGGTAAATGAATAGAAAGTTCAAATGAACGACGACCCAATGCGCCTTCCACGCTGCAGACGTGGTCCCTCCTGCTGAAGAAAAGGTTCGGGCCAATGGCTTGAGTTTGAGCGTGCCGCTGATACGAATGCGTTTCGGGTTCAATGCGGACGAGGGCATCGCGAGCTCGCGGCAAGACAAGAGACCTTCCTCCTCGTCGTCGTCCTCTTCCTGTTCCTCGCCCTCGGCCTCCTCCTCCTCCTCCTCCTTGACTTCGTTCCGGCCTGCCTGGGCCTCGGTCTCAATGGCCTTGCTGCCTCGAGCTTTTGATTGCGCCTCAACGCTATCGACCACCCAAGACCCCGGCGTGGTGCATTCCAACTCCGCCAGCAAGGTACTCACCTCATCGACGTTCTCCGAGTCGGGGCTGAGCTGGCACTCGTACGGGCTGACAGGCCGCGCGCCCAGTTGGCGAGAAGCGCAAAGCCCCGCAGTCGCTGCATCTTCCGGAGTTTTCACAAAGAGTAATCCGACGAGCTCGTCTTGGTCCATGGACGAGACCTGTGACTGGTGCTTTGCAAACAAGTTCTCAGGCGCAGATTCGTGCGACTCGTCAGACGCCACGAAGTGGTCTACAACCTCGTGCATGGCGCCCTTCATTACCGCTTCCGAGCTGTCGGAGCTCGCCTTATCTTCCGAGCAGACCGGTGGCTCCAATGAGGCTCGACGTTTGGCTTCAGCCTTGACTTGGGTGCGCAGCATCCCCATGGCGTTTGCGCGGCCCCGGGCAATGGCATATGTGGCCATGACACGGGCCACATGTTGGCGCTGCGTGGCGACCATGCGCTCATGTTCGGCCTTCTTTTGCTGAGATTGATGGAGCGCGTGCCTCTCCTCAAGAGCAAGGTCAAGCACAGGCTTTGTCCCCTTGGCAAGCTGGTGCGACGAAGACGACGACGGCGATGGAGAAGGTACCGTCATCACAACCTGGGCGTCCTCCGCAGCATGGTCCTCCTTGGCCTCTTGCGCTGGCGACGCAGCCTGCGGTGAGAGCAAAAGCTCTTGACGGTCCAAGCGAGTCTTGCCAGAGAGGCGTGCGTCATCATGCTGCCGTGGTGTCAACAGCGGGCTCGATATAGGCGATTCCACTTTTGCAAGTGACGGCTTGGGCCTGTTGTTGCGAGCAAATGGTGACACCGTGAGCGCCGAGGCTGGCACCGAACCCAAGGATACCCGTGGGGAATGCGCGTAGGCAGAGTGCAGGGGCTTAGCACTTGCACTCTTCGGGCGTCGAGACGGACTCTGCACCGTGGGCGAGAGCCCTCGAATGTATTGACCTACAGGCGAGGTGATACTCGTGTACTTTGATGAACTCGGCGAGATACGCTGCGACTGGTTTTTCAAGGGTGAGCTGCGCGGTGAGTTATCGAGCGAGGGCGGACTCGGCACCGACACTGGGCTCGATACCTTTGACGTCTTGCCACGAATGTAGTCCCGCACAGGGGAACTCACATTATAGTACCTTACGCTTGCGCCCCCTTTTGCGGAAGACGAAGACGACGAAGATGACGAAGAGGATGAGGATGCGGAAGAGGATTTTCTGAGGGATGGTGATCCTGTCGAAGACTTGCGCGGGGGCGTGTGCGGGCCCGCGCGGGCGTCGAGAGCTCTGTTCGCCAGAGGCGACTGTTGGCGCTCTCTTTCTGCAGCAACGCGACGCGTTGCCGTCTTTTCTCGTGGAGACTTCTGACTTGAGACAGCGAGCGGCGAGCCTCGAGCACGCGTAGAGGGCTTCAGGGAACTTTGGGGGGTCAGGGCCTTTCTTGAAACCTTTGTCTTGTCGTTGTCGACGTTCGAGATGATATGTTTGCGAGCTTTGGCATGCTTGGTTGTCTCGTAGCTACGATTTGGATGTTCTTCTGTGCGCACATTCGCCGCGCCCACCTGGTTCTCCATCTTTCGTGTCCTCTAGGAGCTCTGCAACGCCTGCCTGCTCTTGTGTTTGCTTGTTTGCTTCCTTGCCTCTTTGCTTGTTCGCCGGTGGAGCGGGCCGGGGTTCTTTCTGTTCGGGCCTGCTTGTGGTCTCTTTCTTCTTCCGTGCTGCTCCACTCCGCTGCTCTGCTTTGCTCCGCTCTGCTCTGCCTACGCGCGCGTCTCCGGCCCACCAATCCAGGGCGCGAGGATCGAGGCTGAGCAACAGCAACGCGCGACGACGGTCCTCGCGCGACGCACCGCGCCCCTCTCGCCTCCCACGCGGCCTCGCGTCGTTGCAATCCCGATTTGCCGCCTTTGCTCGGCGAGAAATTGTTCGTTACGACGTGGGGAGCCCAGCCCAGCCCAGCCAGCCCGGGCAGGGAGGGAGGGAGGGAGGGAGGGAGGGCCCCAGACTGAAATGACAGACAGAGGCTGACTGGCAGACAGAGCGAGGGACGCCAGGCGCCGACGAGCCCACTCCTCCGCGCCTCCCTCTCAAAGCAGAAGGGAGCGAGGCGCTCTGCTCTCTGCCAGGCTTGGATGGGCGGGCGTGCTCGTGGGAGGGCTGGCCTCCGAGTCACTCAGGATTGGCTTGAGCTACCCAGCCACACCAGCAGCCACACCAGCGGCATGCGAGGCGGAGGCGCTGCACGCGGCGTCTTCAAGCTCAGGGTGGCCACGTTCATGGTCCATCATGGTTGTTGTTGTAGGCCTGGTACGTACTATAACAAGTTCGCGGTGGTTGCCAGGGAAGGCGGCGGCGGCACGTGGGCAGACAGCGAGCGCAACGGTCGAGCACAGAACCGCGAGGGGACATACTATGGGTGTCCAGCGTGGAGGTAAACTGCTCGAACTCACCAACGTGGCGAGCGAACGATGCGAGCGACAAACAATTTGGGGTTGCTCAGCAGAAAGCCACAGCCACATGATTTCAAGGGCATGGCTGGGTCCCTGTCAGAGCGACTCGGAAGGGAGGATGGAAGGAAAGAACTTGAAGATGAGCGCGCGATGGTTAGGTTGACAGGAGTGGCAACGAACGAGCTGGCCAGTAAAAATGGAATAGGTCTAGGGCTTTTTGATCAAAGGCACACGGTCCTTCATCACCTTATATGCTGGCTGCCCGCCTTCACGGTCGAGCTTTGGTCTTGTCACATTTCAGGTTTAATCGGTGTATATATGACTATTAGTTTTCAGAAAGATCAAAGATGGTGCAAGTCGAGTGCGCGATCAAGAATTTTGTGGCTTGTGGGGTGGCGATGAAAAGGAGCCAGTGGAAGAGAGGAAAAACGGGTATTGGGGCTGGGCGGCTGGCTGCGTTTATGATCATGATCGCCATTCGTCATCACTTTATGCTGGCTGCGCAACGCAATTGTGTTGTTTAGGACTTGGACATGCCCCGCGAGGACTCGCCTCTACGTGATGGTGTGTTTTGCTTTGACAAGCAGACGACCCCACAGACGTTTCCTGCTGATGAGTCTTGCGACTCGAGCGATGACGATGCGATGATGCGCGTCGCGTAGCCTTTCGTCTTCGTGAGCACGATGCAGAGCCCTCAATGGTGACGTGCGAGTCGACGAAAAAGTCGAGGGGGATCTCTTTCCATGAGTAAAACCTACGCATCAGGGCGAGGCGTTCCCGAAACTCGTCAATATCCTCTTGCGCTGCTGCTGCTGCCGCTGATGTAGTCTTTGAGCTCTCATCGTGATGCAATCGAATGGGGAGGCTATCCGCACGAGCCTTGTTCAGCCGTAGTGGAACTGATCTGGTTGACAACGAGGTTAATCGGCCTTGGCGAGACTCTTTATCCTGATCAGATGCTTGCTTCTGCGTCGTGGTTTCAGCAGGGGCCCCTTTTCTTTCCGAGACGGTGGACGATGCTGGCGATGGAGGCGGGTCGCGTCGAGGGAACGGAATCTCCTGAACGTAGCGCCCCGAGACCATGGTCTCGACGTGATTGTCGCCCCCATCGTCATTGACGCGACTGAATTCCTCGTTGGATAGAGTTCGCGTTCGTGGTGACGGGCAAGGCGTGCGACAAGGAACAGGCGTCGAGCTCAGTACATCAGCGCTCTGCGAAGCATAGAGAGCAGGCTTTTGATGGCGAGCTCTTGCGTTTGTACTTTCAATGCTGCTGATGCCACGTCTCGCGCCGTCTGCGACTTGGGAGGCTTGCGAAAAGCTCGCTGTGCTTTCGCTCGAGGTGGTTTCGCTGCTATCTTGTCGTTTCAGTGAGCAAACTCCTCTGTGTGCGTCCGCCCCCCTCTTTACATGTGCTGCCATACGCACGCTCTGCACATTTGCAGAGACGCAAGCCCCCATGTTGATGCGCTGGTCGTGGTGGTGTTCACGCGTGCTCCGTTGCTTTTCCTGCGCGCCGGTCTTGCTAGTGTGCGTTTGGACCAGAGGCGGCGTCGCAACGACCGCAGGGCCCGCGCGTTTCTTTCTAATAATGATGATGAAGAGGATAGGTGAACTGCTCTGCGCTGCTCTGCGCTCGAGCTCTCGTTTGCTTGCTTGCTTGCTTGCTTGCTTGCTTGCTTGCTGACGTGCTAACGTGCTTGCTTCGCAATCGTGAAGCCTTCCTCGCAGAGTGGTGGAGGACCCGCGCGCCCGCGGCGGGTTTTCAAAGTTTGCTAAGCTGTGCGACGTCGGAAGGCCTTGAATTTCGAGCTTTCTGGCTGACGAGTGAGTGCGGCGGACAGTCCGTGAAAGTTCTCTTTTCTGCTTTGGATTTTGTGGGCGTGGGGCTCAGTGGTGCAGCACCATTCGCGGCCCGAGATGACGCTTTGCTTGCGAAATGCCCGCCATTGTGCGACTCTACTTTCTCTGCTGGCCTCAAATTTCTTCATTTACTTGGAGGCGCTGGGGCGCCGCTGTGCCCGCATGTCGGTCCCACACACGACTTGGTGCATCACCACTATGACAGCGGTCGTACAATCTGCGCATCGCCCGCCGTGCGGTGGGTGGTCTGCTTCTCTCCCTCCCTCTCACTCTGTCCTGTCCATGCGGCGGCGGTCGGTCAGTCTCGGGCTGCCAGGGTTGTTGTATATCATCATCATCGCAAATGAGTTCGAGGCCTCGTGCGCCCGGCAGGCGGGGACGATCGATGTCTGGCTGCTTTGCTTTGCCAGCTCCGGCGTCGTTGGTCCCGTCGGGCGGTCAAATCAAGCAATTCAATTCGAGTGACATTATGTCAAATCGAATGAACGAGGTCGCGCGTCCCAAGGTTTGTGTGGCCTAGCTCCGACGGACTGTGAGAGCGCGGCTCATCCATCTATGGCAGCCTGCCTGAACAGACTGTGGCTGGCAGGGCTGGTCGGTTTCTACAGCAGCCAGGACGCAGCATCTAGAAAGAAGCTGGAGCGAAGAGGGCGTGGCTGACTTTTCCCACGCATCGAAGAGGCCGTCTCCATGGACATGCCGAGCGCCACGCGCTGCCGGAATGGGCAGGGCAGATCTCCACCTCCGCACACCGTTCGCGGCACGAGAAGGCTGCACAGCGACAGTCGGTATGACTATATTTGGACTGCAGATAGACTGACAGACTCGGCTGACAGACTGAGTGATATGATTCATTCACGGGCTGACACATTCCCGGCACCCTGCGTGGCTGCTACTGCTGCTGTTGCTGCTGCTGGTGAGGCCATCCATCTGCATCAGCGTCGTCGTCGTCGTCGTCGCCCCACCTTCGCCGTGGATCTCATGGGTCAGAATAGATGAGCAAGCCCAGGCAGGCAGGCAGGCAGGCAGGCAGGCAGGCAGGCTCACAGTCATCGTCTGAGTGAAAATCCATTTTGGCCTGCTTGGCGCGTGCAGGCTCGCCCCGCCGCCACGGCAGCAAGGCCACGCAGAGAGATGAAGACCGCGGCACGGGCTTGTCTCTCGTCGTTCTTCAGAGCCTCCCTTCCTCTCTCTCTCTCTCTCTCTCTGCACGCTCGCTCTACAGCACGCACGGCAGCGCAGAGCACCGCTGCGGCAGTCCGTGCCTGGCAACTTAACGCAGAGCACCGCGGTGCTGCTTGTGCACGACGAAATGGAATGAAAAGACCAGACCTAGCGAGGCCTAGCCAGGCCTACCTGGACCACATAGACAGACGGCCATCATTCGCGGAGGAGGGAGAGGAGAGGCGAGCTTGAGCGGAGGGCACGCGCACAGCACTGCAGACCTGACTGCTCGCGAGGCGCGCGGCGAGCAACCTCGCGGGTGGGCGCAGGCCGACAGGAAGCCGAGACCGACAGGCAGCCGAGGTAGGCAGCGAGCTGGGGAGCTCAGCTCCGTCAGCCAGCCGTAGCAGATATCGTCCAGGCGCGCGATTTGGTTTGTTTTGGTTTGATTTCGCTAACCATGGACTGGCAAGACAACCTGCACGAGGCTGGCAGCCAGACGTGGTACGGCGAGGCGCGGTCGCTCGGACTTGGTCAGCCTCCTGGCAGAGACCTCGACGCCAGCTCGCTCGCAGGCTTTGCTTCGCTCGACCTGGGCAATGCCCTCGCGCCGCAACACAACGACGGACCGGACTATGGCGAGACCGTGCGTCGCCTCCTACACTCGAGGAGGCGACTGCGCGAACGACGTCATCCAGCAGGGGTAGAGCCCATTGCAATCTCCACGCGAGGCCACTTCCTTGACGATGACGAGTACTTTGGGGCATCCTCGGCTCTCTCCTCACCGAGATCTGCAACATCCTCTTTTGCAATGCCCGAGTATTGGCGGGACCCGTCCTCGCCGGTCTCTGCACCGGCAATGCCAATGCCACGTAAACAAAACGGCATGCGGAACGCTCCTCCAACGCCCGGTTCCTTGAACCCAACAAGCGCTTCTCGCCAGCTGCTCGAGAAACTCGCACCCAAGCTAAAATCTTCCATGCCCTCACTTGTGAATTCCTCTCCAATCACGAATGATAACGATGCCGCGAGCGGGCCAGGCGAGGCAGATGATACCGATGACGAAGGTTTCACCGACGTTGAGACCGATATGCCTTCAATGGAGATGGAACTCAACGACGAGCAAGCTATGCAAAGCGAAGGAAAAACGCTGACAAGCAAAGAAGACGTGCACCCAATCTCGATCGAACACCCGCCAGCAGGCGATGCACAGTCCCATGCCGCTATGGAACAAGGTCCTTTTTCTTTTTCACACAAAGACCTTGAAGACGAAGATCTTCCTGTAGCCAAAGCCATTCAGATCAAAATTGTACGTCCATCACGAAGCTCAAGCCAACCCGATTCCAGAGCCACGCTCCGTGAGCAACCGGCGTTCGACGCCGGCGTACACGTTTCTCAACCTGATGAAGATGCCCGCAATCTTCCTGTAGCAACGAGTACGACGCAAGACGCGGCAGTGCAAACGGATGACGCATCGCTGGAAAAGGACAGAGAAGCAGAAACCGCCTGCGCTGTCTCCTCGGTGTCCATCCATGAACAGCAGGATGTGGCCGTTCAAACGGCGCAGGTCTCTCAGCAAGACGCCTCGACTGAGACAGAAGATACGAGCGCAAGTGCAGTTGCTTTGGACGTGTCGAGCCCCGTCGAAGTTGCTCATGCCGCGGTCCAGACTGACGATGTTACAGAGACCAAAGAAACGCCACGTGTCGTCAGTGTTGGCACGGATGCCGCCGCAGTGGAGACGGTGAGCACCGGCGTGGACCCAATTCCTGAACTTGCCGAGATTTTGGACCGTGACCTTCTTAACAACAAGGCCATCAGCGATGGAGAGTCGCTGCGTCAGACGCTGGGCCGCATCCAGGAGCGCCTTGAAGCCAAGTTCTCCCTTCGGCCCCCGCTGCAGCGCTCTCGTTCGAACCCCGAAGATGGCTTTGTGCGTTCCATGGCCGTTCAATACGAAGAGCGCCTCGCAGTCTTGCAAGAAGAAATTCGCAACCAATCTTCGCCAGTCTCCTCGCGTGCTCCGTCGCGGGCCGCCTCGGGTAGGTTGGCCTCAAGCGACGAGCCGGCGCAAGAGGATCCTCGTTCGAGACTCACGGAAGCCGGTACTTTCGGCCACCGAAAGATTGCCTCTGATAATACGCGGGATACCTTGGGATCATCGCGAGCAAGTCAGCAGCAGCCGCCGCAGTCGCAACAGCGTGGAGTCTTGAGCCACGATGAACAAGCGGACCAAGTAGATTGGAAGCAAAAGATTGACGACGTCCGGAGCGTTTCAAGCGCTGTGTCGGATCAGGTATCGGATCTTCGTCGCATCAATCAGCTTTTGTAAAGCCTTTCTAGAATCGGCGTGGTAGGCAGGCCTAGATTTGTTATTTTTACAACTTTTTGTTCTTTATGTATCAACTCGCAACTCATCCTCGCCTTGTCTTCTTACATATGGTTTTCCTTTCTGTCTTTCTCTTGCTTGGAGCCGCTGTGCTTGTGCCAAAGTCCTTTTATGAGTTGTGGAAGAGTCTTGTCAGTTGTCGCACTGCACGTAGGCCTAGTGATAACACACACATGTAAAATCGGATTGATTTGGACGTCGGGCCGCGGCCATTTGTCAACCAGAGACAATCCCAGTCTCATTCTCGCTCGATTTCATCAGCCAGATCGACAACGCCAGCGTGCGTCGTGAGGAGGAGGAGGTGACCTTACGGACAGCCCGACGCGCGGAACTCGTGGCACAGCAGACTTGCTTCACTAGTATAGTCAGCAAGCGTAAGCTTGAAAAGAACCATGTGGCTGTTCGGGCGCTCACGAGACGATGGCGCCGAGGCCGCGACCTTGGTCGAGGAGGGGGACCCCGAGCTCGGGGAGAGCAGCGGAACGAGCAGCAGCCGCTGGGCGGTGTTTTCGTCGCTTCCCTCGTCATTCAATCTTTCTCGCGCCGAGGACGCGGAGCGCGTCACGCCCGAAACCACGGATGTCGACGCAGAAGTGACGGCCATGTGCGCAGACCTGAGCTATGAGACGCGTCTGTATGGCTTTCTCTTTTGCTTTGCAATCGGAACGTTGATGAGTCTGTCGTCGAGTTTCTTTGTTCCCTCAATCGTGCTCAAACCAGAGAAGTTTGCGCTGCCGTACACGATTGGGAACGTGCTTTCATTGGGTTCGAGCATGTTTTTCGTGGGGCCTGCGCGCTTCTTCAAGACTCTCTTCAACGAAACACGTCGCGTGGCCGCCATTCTGTACCTTTCCACGCTTGTACTCACCTTTGTGGCGGCCATATACCTGCACATGGGTCTTCTTTGCTTTGTGCTGATCATTGTCCAGTTTTCTAGTTATCTCTGGCTCATGGCGAGCTACATTCCGTATGGGCGTAACATGCTTCAAGGCTGCACGCGGCGGGTTTTTTCATTCTTCATGTCCTGAAACGCTTCCTCTCTTTCCATCTGCCCACCTTTCGTCGCCAGATAATTGATGGATATGGACCGCAACCGCGACCGCGGAAACACCCAAAGTTTGCTCACGATGCACGGATATAATGATGAAATGTAGGTAAAAAGAGGCCACGTAACACGACAGGTCTTCATGTATAACTTACGTATTTACTGGTATCCATGCTCGTGCTGCTGTAGATGAAATACCTCGGGCGATATAAGGCGGCGTTCGTGCTGGAAGCGCTCGACTTGATCGCCAAATGGCGCGAAGGACTGACGCATTGAACCGTGTGTCGCCTCGTGCCGTGCCGTGTCATGAGAGAGGAAGGGAGAAATTATTCGCATGCTACTCGCATGCTGCTGCTGCTGATGCTGATGCTGATGCTGATGCTGATGCTGACTGCTTTGACCTCACCCCTGATTTTGATTTTACTACAGGGTTTATTTTATCCAATCTTTTGAGCTTTCTCGCAGTCTTGCTGCCTAACTTTTGCCGGTGGCCTTGTCCACACGCCGTCGAGCTTCAAAGCTGTAAAGCGGGCGCACCTTGGCCCCTTTTCTCCCCGCGGAGCATGCTGTTGATATCGGAAGGCGTCAGAGCAGCGCGGCTGTCGAGGATGGCTCTACAGACGGTTCGTAGATGCCAAAGCTTTCCGTGAGATCTGCAAAATACACAGAGAGAGAAAGAAAGTCAGGTATCGTATATAGTAGTACTAAAGGGAGGGGGGAGAAAGACAGACAGTGAGAGGGAGAGGCACAGAGAGAGAGAGAGAGAGAGAGAGGAGCCCGAGCGGAGAGAGAGAGATAAAGGCGAAACAGCGAGGCGGGCGATCTGCACGGGGCAGCAGACAAAGAAAAGAAGCCGCGCGTCGCCGGCGCGAAGCGTGGGGCGAGGGAGAGCCCGCGTGCAGCGCGGGGGCTCCGGCGCGCTCGCGCTCGCGCGCGCGAGTCAAGCACGAAGCGACAAAGCGGCAAGAAAGAGGCAAAGTAAAGCAAAGCAACACAACGCAAAGCAGCAAAGCACAACAAGACATAGCAGGCGGCGCAGCGGGCGGGACAGGCGCGCCCAGAAAGCGGTCGTGCGGCGTCGCTTTGCGAGCGCGGGAACGTGGCCATGGATGGGGAAGCTTCGCAAGGGGCCACAGGCGCGGCCAGTGAATCGGATGCGGGCGTAGAGACCATCACGTCTGAGGAAGCGCTCAAACAACCTATCCGTGATTATCTCGATGAGCTCGAAGATATCAACAATATCAAATTGAAAGTAGCGCGAGCCGCCGTCAGCAAGGCCCTGGGGCAGCCCGTGGATAGGAAGGCCTTCAAGAATGCGGTCCAAGCTGTTATGAACGAAAAGCATGGTAATGATGACTCCTCGGAGTCAGAAGCCTCGAGTTCCTCATCCTCGCCAGATGACGCTGGGACAGGCAAATCTCGAGGTGGTGGCCTCGCTCGGACGCAAAACGTACTCTCTAAGCAGCTGGCCAACTTTCTCGGCGTGAAAACAGAGACCCGCCCGCAGATCGTAAAGAAGCTCTGGGAGTACATTCGGGAACATGATCTTCAGAATCCCGATGACAAGCGAGAGATCAGATGTGACGATGCGCTCAAAGAGCTCTTTGAGCGTGACCGCGTTACCATGTTCAGCATGAATAAACTCATCAGCTGCCATGTCATTTCGCAAAAGGCCTGGGATGAAGGCAAGCGCACCTTTGATACTTACAAGCTGAAGCTCAAGGATGAAGTGGCGTTTCCCAAGTCGGCGAAACCTTCCAAGCCGAAGACCAAGTCTGGTGTCAAGCGCAAGCGTCGCGGGGGTGGGGGCGGCGGTGGTTTCGGCAAGGTTTTGCGAATCAGCGAGCCCTTGCAGAAATTTATGAATGAGGAGACGGCAGCGCGCACGACTGTTACGAAAAAACTTTGGGAACATATCCGCGAAAACGAACTCCAAAATCCCAAGAACAAGCGTGAGATCATTTGCGACGATACCCTTCGCGACCTTTTTGGACAGGAAAAGGTTACCATCTTCAGCATGAATAAGTTCATTCAGCCGCACTTTATCAAGGACGAAAAGTGAATTCACGGGCGATAGATTGAATGAACCAGCGACCCGGCCAACCAATCAACCAAGCAATCAACCAAGCAATCAATGAAAGAATAGAACGAAGGAATGAATGAGCTCCTTGCGATCTAGCCTTTGGGCAGACAGCTCGCGAGACGGAATGTTATCACCATGAGAGCAGGAAGCGAGTTCACAGCCGCCGCAGTGACGTTATGATGGACCAGTCAACAGACTCGTTGATCTGTTGCCAATCGTGACAATCATTTACCACTCCTTCTGTAAGCGCTACCACGTACTTTACTGATAGTCATCTCAGCGTCCGACATTCTGCGCTTCTTAGCACAATTATAATTACTTTTATCGCTCAAAGCATTCTATTTTCTCGTTTGAACAATGGGGAACGAATGCTGCAATACGCCTTGATAATGTTGTGGATTCCCACCGCGCAAAGTCAGTCGATGCCTAAATAGCATCAGCATCCAGCTTTTTGTGTTCCATTCACAACCAAGCCGTCAGTAGCGAGTCATTTGCAGAAGGGATCCCTCACAGGAAATGCAAGTATTAGTGGAGCAAAAGCCCTGGAGATATAACAACGTTTGTTTCTTTTCTTGCAAAAGTGCCCCTCTCATTCGTCATTAAGGTTAGCAAAGTCGCGCACAGCTCGAGCGAGCACGCAACCAAGCAAGTGAGACCGTTTGATTAGGGAGAGATGGTCTTGACGGCTGACACTGTAGCAGTCGGTTTGCGGAACTTGGACCTGTACACGAGGTATTCGGCGACAGGGACAACGACCGCGGCCGCGAGGCATCCAGCAAGGATGGCTACGAGCGTCGAGTTATCATCCTCGGCCTCACATTAGTTGCAGGCTGGAACAAGGTTGTCTTCGAGCCAGCTGCGCATATAGTCATTTGCGCACTTTGTCCATTGACAATCTCCCAGAGAGCATCATGACAGCGGAGGTTCCGGCCTCGTTGTTGTCGTCATTACAAAAGGATTTATCGAGACGGCGGCCATTAGCGGCAGCAAGTTGGTACAACGCAAGTTCGCGTCCCTCGAGCTCACTGAGACGGCGGCCGTCGTATGAAGTGCCGCACCTGAGCGAGCCGGCTTTGAAGTGAAGGAGCATCTTGGCCACGTTGAAAGCGTTCCGATGATGAGGAACCATTTGGTACATGAACTCCGCCATGGGATCAGAATTACCAGAGGTGCGCATCTCGGTCATCATTTTGCAGTTGATCGCAGCCATGCACTCATTGAAGGTGTTGGCGTCGCCGTTGCAGTGAAAGACGTGGTCGCCACACTGCTCACGTTAATGGTGCCATGGCCAGCGTCAAAACCTTTGACCGCATGGTACTCGTATCCAAGCTCAAGTTCGTCGGTCGGGGCCCGGATGGCCAGAGTATCCGTGTCGAGGACCTTGATGCGAAAGGACATGTATTTGTGGATGTGGCAAAAGGGAAAAATTTCCTTCGTGGCGTCATCCGTGATGTTGACCTCGATGGTGAAGTTACAGGCAGCACTCCAATTGTCGCGGCCACCTGAGAACCAAACGCCTTCGTACTGGTCGAGGCCAAAGTCTTCTTCGTCGGCGCAAAGACCAGTCGCCATTGAACGCGTGTCACGGCACGTTAGTATGATCTTTGCTAGACTTGCGCCCCTGCTAGAATGAATCTGGCGTCTCTCTCACCAAGACTTAAAATAGCCGAATGAATGCGGCAATGAAATGCTTCTTTGCTGATTCGCGGGCAAAACTGGTGCCTGGTATAAGAGCAAGCGATTTCAAGCGATTATGAGCCCAAATAAACCCCCGTTCATTATTTCGTTCATGATTGCTAGTATCTCGCGATCCTGCTCAAAAGAATCCAGGTCGCATCGTGTGTTTTCCGTTGCTCATTGCAAGATCTCCATTGTTCGTTGCAAGATCCCATCATACAATAGGCTTTTTATCGGTCTCCTAGAAGGTCACATCATAGTAAATTATATTTGCGCGCGGCATGCTTATTTTGGACGAGATGAGAAAACAATCAACGAGACCAGAACTTCGTCGCTGATTCGATCTGAGCCATGCTAAAATCAGCGTTCAAGCGAACAAAACAACGTACGGTCATACAAGCGCAAATTACTGTCGTCAACGCGCCAGGGACCATGCTATGCCAACTATCAATTAAAATTCGCGACAGTATTGCAGGCACAGAATCCAAGAGTCGACTCATCACGACATATTTTCCGCGCGTTTTCGGATACTGCTCGACTTCAACTCGTTTCGCGTGAACATCGACCCTCGAATTTTGTGTGAGTCCGAGAAGGGTGTGGTGCTCTATCCGCCACGTTTCGCCTTGCTCATTGGATTCTTTATGTTCTGCATGATGATTGATTGACGAGCAGGTCTTCGTTGGTTGCTACAAATAGGACCTCCCGCGCCAGCATTCAC
The DNA here is from genome assembly GCA_000818945.1 of Schizochytrium sp. CCTCC M209059. Classification (NCBI taxonomy): domain Eukaryota; class Bigyra; order Thraustochytrida; family Thraustochytriidae; genus Schizochytrium; species Schizochytrium sp. CCTCC M209059. Next base: position 87,026 of record KN805462.1, read on the forward strand.
CATAAAAGGTTGAGCGTCGTGCACGTACGTCTCCCAGGTCGAGTGCTAGCTGAATTGAATATATAAGCTACCGGACTTCCAAGTCCTGACTGCGTTCATGAAAGATAATTGACTGAGCCTCATCACGGCGCAATGAGTCCTGGCCTCTGTCACGACCTCTATGAGGGAGGAAAGAGAAAAAAAAAACTCTTGCCTAATTAATACAGATAAGATAAACCAATCACATTATTTTCTTCATAAATGCTTGTCCGATCGTGGCATCTGAGACTCCGCTCCTTCTGCGCGACTAGACGGCTGCGTGAGCACCGGCGGCCCAGTCGCGTGCAAGCAACGGGGACGCCTATCTCTCTCTTTCTTACACAACGGGCGCTTTCCGGGTACAAACGAAAGCGAGCCACCGCGAGCCTTCGCCAAGCGACGGAGACTGAGGAATGAATGAGCAAGGAAGCTCCCGCCTCCCCACGTGCAAGGACGCGCAGAGAGAACTCTATCAGAAATTGAAGTTTTGGACGTCAACATGATGGCTCATATTCACCCCGCGCCTAGCGTGTACGCATTGTTCGACGC
>KN805462.1:87602-98176 GCA_000818945.1 Schizochytrium sp. CCTCC M209059
CTAGCGTGTACGCATTGTTCGACGCGTACACGCGCGCCAATCCCGAATATGTTTTTTTTCTCCAGGCTTTCAAGCCGGTAAATTTGATCGCTATTTTTCATTAATATCATCAATAATATATAATAATCACAAAATATGTAATAAATGCAGAAATATATTTTTAAATTCAAATTCTGAACATACTTCTAAAAGGAAAGTATTGATTTTGCATATATTCTATATATATTTTGTATATTAAAGCAAAAAGCTTTATTACACCTTACATATGTTAAAAATTTTACATTTTGCATGAGGTGTTGGAGTGATTATTCCCGATCTTGGAGTTTCTTGGAGTGGTTGCGCTCGGCGAAGCCCGACTAAGTCGGGGTCGGCGCGCGTGTACACGTCGAACGACTCGTACACGCTAGGCGCGGGATGAACGTGATATGTTCACGTCCGAAGACTTAGATTCTCAATAGAATACTCTTCGCGTCCTTGCACGCGGGGAGGCGGGAGCTATCTATCGCCCCCCTCGGTCTTCGTCGCATAGCGAAGGCTCGCGGTGGCTCGCTTTCGTGTGCACCCTAAAAGCGGCTGCTGCGTAAGAAATAGAGGAATTAGAGATTCCTGATGGATGTCTCTTCGAATTGAATTCTCTCCTGCGCCGACGACCGGCTCAGCCCGCGAGGGCAGGCGGGCGTCCCCGTCACCTCTATCTACGTGGCTGGGCCGCCGGCGCTCACGCAGCCGTTTAGTTGCGCAAAAGGAGCAGAGTCTCAGATGCTGCTGTCAAGTGGGCGATCATGAAGTGAGATAGGCGATTATTGTTGTATCTGATCTGGGCCAGGAATTTTCTCTCTCTTTCCTCATAGAGGACGTGACAAAGGCCAGGACTATATTGCGCCATGATGAGGCTTGGACATGTATCTTTCATGTGCGCAGTCAGGACCCGGGATTCCGGCGGCAGCTTAATTGATTCAACACTCGACCAGGGAGTCGTGCTCAACCATTCGTGGTGAATGCGTGCGCTTGAACCTTTCACTGCACGTTTGCCATTGTGCGAATTAGTTGTCGTTGCTTTTATTTTGTGGTCTTGTGATTTGCGCTTCTTGATATTAGCACGCGTGTGCTGATTCCTGCGAGAGACCGGACGGGCAAAGCGATTCCCTTAGTTCTTTAACGGTTGGACTTCGTGACAAGCACGAAGTCGTTATGTTGGGATTCCTGCGCTCGTTTTAGGTGCTGGTAGGTGATCGAGGCGCGGAGAAAGCTTTAGATTATTCTAACATCTTTGTACCAAATGTGTATGAAAGCAACTCCATGATTTAAAGATTGACCCTTTGCGTTAATCGACTTCTTTACTGACCCGAGTAGAATCTTGAATTGGATCTACTTCACAGCGCTAGCCTTGGATTGAATTACACAAGCAGCACGTTGCCAAGACTGCTCTTGCTACGTTGCCACATGCTTAGCTAGCAGCCATGTTTGATGTATTCTTTTCTAAAATCGATCATCTTGCAAAGGTAAACAACATCTTTTCTTGCTTGGTCGAGTGAATGGGCGTTCGACGATCGCTCCTTCTGCAAAGGGTGGAAAGAAGTGCTTCGAGAGGGTGAAGCGAGCAAAGCAGTCAATTCACGTACTATCCTCAGTGAAGGAGGAAGCCTCTGTTGGTGTGCATAGAAGGTTCGTTTTCTTTCACCACCTACGGTCGCTACGAGGCTCTCCTACGAGGCGCTCGCTACACACACATTCATAATATTTACTACTGAAAAGCTCTGGACGACCGTTCAAAGACAGTATCGACTCTCTCTGCTCGTCTCGGCGCTGGCAACAACATGCGCACTTCGATCGCGTATGGAAAACAGCAGATTAAATGAAGAGATTTTTTTTTTTCCTCTTTTGCGAGTGAGCATCTCATGGAAGAGGCTCCTCAAAAGGTTCTCTTTGCAGCCATTCGGCTGCATCGCTCTCACTCCAATAACCTCATGCCTCTCCTTTGTGAAGAAGGGTTGGTGTTGGTTTGATTCACTAATTGTAAGGTTGCATAACATCGATCGATTGATGGGATGGACCTGTTGGTGACATTAATACATTTTTTCTGCGCATGCTCACGCACGACCTATCGAATAACGATGACCAATGAGGACGAATTCATTTGGGAGGAGAGCGAGAATCTTGTTCTCAAGCAAGTTTGTTATAGACTCGTAAAAGAAAGTCGAACACAATATTATGATGTGATGTGATGTGATGTGATGAGATAAAATGGGTGGATGGATGGATGAAAACGAAGATGGCTATGTGAAACAGGACACATAGGCTACATATTCATCCACTCGTATCGAGTGTGAAGGGACAGAAGGGACGCCCGCACAAATTGCGATCCCCGTGGCTCGCTGTGGACGAGCCAATCTAGACTCTCTCTCGCTGCATCTCTTTCATCAGCGTAAGGAATCACGCTTTCCGAATATGGACCCCCCACCGATCCAGAAGGACCGATTGCGCTCCGCGGGAGTCATGACATCTGTTGCTGCTGCAATGGCTTGGTTGCGCTTGTACGTGGCAAAGGCTTTCCAGGCGTAAAAGACGCTGGCCTGGGTCCGGCGCTCGTAGCGCTCAGTGACTTGCTTGTCGAAAGTCTCATCGACAACGCTTTGCATTTGCTCCAGTACATCCTCGGCGTTTACAGTGCCTCTGCTGAGTTCTCCAGCAAGGTCAAGAACTTCTTGAAGGCCGACGCGCCAAATATCGGTGAGCATTCGATCTTTGAGTCGAAACTGGGCATTGTAGTCGAGCCATGCTTTGTTGATCGTATCCGTCCAGGTTTCCTGCGCCGCCTTGGACGGGGCAGAGATCATGTATGTTCGCGCGTCGGTGTGGACGGCAAAAACGTTGCGCATGCGGATCATGGTGTAAGTGGACCGCGGTAAAGCTTGGGCCACTTTGTCCTTGTCTTCAATAGGCAACAATTGAGCGTAAGGGACACTACCGTAGGCCTCCTCGTTGTTTCTGAAAGCATCTTCGTCGCGGTAGTATCGAAGACCTCGCGAGCGATGCAGAACAAAGTAGCGGCGATGCCAGTTCTTGACGCGCCCTCCTTGTTTTTTTAGCGATCCTTGCAACAGAAAGTTCTTGTCATCTAGTTCGGTCGCGAGTGATTCACCGCGCCTTCGCCCACCAATGATAGACATGGCCGAAATGGAGGATTCGGCGGTGTCGCGCCTGGCCTGGCTTTTCCTCCTACGTTCCTCGTCCGCGGCCAGCTTTCGAACGACCTCCTGCATCTGCTGGAGATTCACGGAGGGCCGTCCCGTAGGCGGGGGAAATGCCACTGCCTCATCATCTGCCATCGTTTGGAGCTTGCTTTTGCTGGCGTCTTCGTCCTCGTCCTCGTCCTCGTCCTCGTTTTCGTCGAGCTCGAGCTGCTCGGGGTCTTGGAGCTCTTCGCCCTCCGGCTCGGAAACTCTTCCAGGGGAGGAGGAGTGCCAGGGCCGCCAAATGTGCGCCGCGGGGGTCTTGGGCCAGTGTCTGAGCCCCGACGAGTCGAGCTCCTTGGGCACGCGGGCGAGCAGGGCCTTGGCGCGCGACCCGATGCGAGATGGCGTGCCTAGGGCGGCGCGCGGGGTCCACGAGGTCTCCCGTGGACCGCTGTCGGAGGACTCCGTGTCCGACAGCTTGCCCACGGAGTTCGCCTTCCCTCCCTCCCTCCCTCCCTCCACTCGCCGGCCTGCCTCTCTCTCCTCTCCGTCCCTCGCTTGCCCGGACGCGCTCGGGGTGTTCGCGCTCTGCGTGGCGCGCGCGTGCAGCCGGCGCTGGTCATTCGATCATTCATTCATTCATTCATTCATTCCTCCATTTGTTCATTCATTCCTCCATTTGTTCATTTCCTTTGTTCATTCATCTACAGCCTACTCGCTCATTCAGTGATTCATGCTGGTTGTCTGTTTGTTTATTTGTTTGTTTGTTCGTTCGCTCACTTTTGCACTCACTCACTCACTCGCTCACAGTCAATCGCTTTTTGGGTGTATTCAATTGTATAGCAAGGCTGGCGCGTGCGTGCTTTGCGTGCCTTCTCTGCGTCATAAAGTGGGCTGGCTGTCTGCAGGGCTGCAGGCCCGGCCGGCGTGGTATGCTATACTACAAGCAGCCCCGAGGCTTTGCTGTTTGGACGCGTGCACATCTCCACTTCTCCGCGGCAATCGGAAGTCGTGGTGCAGCCAAATCGCTCTCTCGCGGCGCATACACACCGCGACACGCACCTCTCTCTGTGTTTCTCCCTGTTGTCTCCATTGCTTTTCCTTCTCCCTCTCTCTCCCGTGCCGTCAGAGCAGTGCACGCACTACTACCATGCCCAGTACTAACTAGGTAGTAGGCTGTAGTACGAGGCTGGCTAGGCCTACTCGGCGAGGCGACGAGGATCGCAGGGAAGCAAGCAAGCAAGCAAGCAAGCAAGAAAGCAAGCACTCGCTCAGGCGAGAGACAAGCAGAAGCGAGCCATTACGCCGCGAGAGAGGTGGGAGCTCGTGCGTCAATAAGGCGCTCGACTCATCGACCCATCTGCAAGTTGTTGTCATGGTCCAGCGATGCACCGTCCTCAGCCTGCAGTCAGAGCTCAGCGTCCGCTGCAAGTCCCATCCAAACCATGGTATACCTTCAATTTTTGACGAATGAAGGAGGGCCAATGAAATGAGCGAGGGTAAGAGAAAACTTGCGAGGGGCCCGAGGGGAAGAGATTGCGATCGTTCCCGCCGGGAACGGTGAAGAAGGTCCCTTCCCGTCCCTTCCTCCGTCCCTTCCTCCGTTCCTTATTACTGAGGAGGAGGTCACAATCCCGGGATGGCGAAAATCAGTTTTGAGAAGGATCGCGCAAGGGAAGATTTGGTTGTTGATTGCAAATGCAAATTGAGAAATTCACCGCGATCAAGTTCTCACCAGCCCGCCAAGCAAGAAAAGAAAGATCATAACCATCGAAATGGGAAACTCGTGAAGGAGGACGCTCGGTTGCTGGGACTAGCTAGGGGATAGAAATTCAATATTGTCCGGTCCAAAGCGACCCGTGACGAAAGACCCATTCATTAAGCGTAGCTGCAGATTGTTAAGGGATTTGTACCGTCAATGTCCTTGTGCAGCATCATTTCTTTCCACCCCCAAAAATGAATTTAAGACTAGCTATCCTGCTGATCTCCCTCCGCCAGTCTCTCTAGCTGGCCAGGGAGCTGTCTCACCGAGACGAGACTTTAATTAATCACATGGTAAGCAGCCACATGAAGTAGCTTCTTATTCGGTTTTGCCAAAGAAAGGTAGTAATCGGTTCTTTGTTGTAAGGCCAAGTCCAGGCCTCTGGTGTCAGAAACAGTACAAATACGCTTTCAATTCTTGCTTACTAGGCTAGGCCTAGGCCTAGACTGGCGGGCAAGACCTTCGACGCAAGGGATACACTTACTACTTACTGTCGTTCGTCGACAGCTGAGAGTGCGTGCTCGCATCAAGATAATCAACCGTGGCCTTCCAGGGACGCCCTCTCTTTTTCTCCAGAAGTTCACCGCCCGCCTATCTTTCTATTCATTCTTCAGCCACAGCCACGCAGAGACCACTCCCGCTCCTCGACCTCATGATGGATACTTTCCACACCGCAGAAGAGGGCCAAGGGCCAAACGCCCTCACAGGGCCACCCACCCCACAGCGCGCGCAGAGACCGACGCGTTGTGTGCGTGGCGCCGTGACCGGGACTGTATAGACCTCTTCTCGCTGCGAGGTCTGTTTGAGCCACTTCGCCACGAGAGACCTGAAAGTTCGACTTGCGAGGGTCCGTCTACAGTACAACGCAACCGCGGCACAATGGACTATCCGCTGCGGCAAGTGCCGCTCGCGCGGCCAGCGCTTGCTTGCAGGGCAGCTAGGCCGCTAGCTAGCGAATACACTAGGAGCCGGGCAGGCAGGCAGACGCTGCAGGCACAGGCAGGCAGGCAGGCAGGCAGGCAGGGGGAGGCAGAGGCAGGCAGTCAACCAGCGAGCGAGAGACTTGCGCACGTCCGTCCGCGTAGCCTCCGAGGCCCTCCCTTCCCCCTCCCTTCCTCGCGCCCGCTCCCTCCTCTCGGTGCCTTCTCCTTCTCCCGCGCGCTCGTGCGCAGGATCAGACAGAGGAGCTAGCAAGCTCGCCAGGAAAGATGTCGCTCGGGGCGGCCCTGCAGGCAGCGCGGCGAGCGCCTTTCCGGCGCGCCGCCGTGGGACGGCAGCAGTTGCAGACGCGGTCGATCCGCAAGAATGCCCACATCGAGGCATGGGACGGCTGGCGTGCGGATTCGCACAAGCGCTTCAAGATGACGGCATCCAAGGTGCCGACCCTACTGCTCTGGGGCCTCGCCGTGCCTGTGGCCGTGTTCGTCCTCGGCAACAAGGAGGACAACATTCGCGGAGGCGCCGACTATATTGAAAAGAGGTTCATTGAGGACAAGGAGCACTTCCGTCTCATCCACGGCGAGGAGGACGACGAGTAGAAAAGAAGACAGATCACTTCTGACGCGCGCGTCATGTCACGTCATACCCGAATGCTGTACGCTGCGGGCAGCCCTGCAGACGTCTTCACTCGGTCTTGCTGCAAGCCTCTTTTCGCTCATCTGTTGATCTGATCGATGGACGGATCGATGCTAAGACTCAATGCGTAGGTAATTGGGAGAGCTCTTTTCTCTGTTGCTCATCCAAAGGGTAAAAAGAGGTTTCCTCGATACGCATTGGGTTCGATGGTATCTCCATTCACACAACGACGAACAAAACAAACTAGGTCGTCTGGGGAGTGGATCGCTCTCCCGCGACGACTGGACGGACTCCCGTTTCCAACCCTACTCGTTTCTTTCTTTCTTTCTTTCCTTCTCTCTCTCTCTTCCCCATCTTTCTTTCTGTTTATCGGTTGCTTGAAACGTACTTTCGTGAACGAGCAAGGCAAAGGCATCCACCCGCCTCTCTACCCTCCACAATGGATAAGAAAGACAAGCTAGCCAGAGTCATCCATCACACATAACCAAAACTTTCATAGAAAAAATGGAAAATCTTGATTGCTCTTGTTGTATGGGACACTTTTACAGGGTGGAGTCACTGGAACGCACGCCCAGACGCAGCACTATCTTCACTCATCGAGAAATAAAGTTGTCTGTCTGTCTGTCCGCTCGCACTCGCTGGCTCACTGCGCAAGCTTTACCTAACATAAATGGCTTCGCAAATGATGATATTCATAAACAAAAGAAACGCGCAAACACTGCGGCCTCAGTTGAAAAAGTATTTTGACTCCAGAACCTCTTTCAGATCAAGATCACCAGGCTCTGGCGGCTCCGGAATCATGTGTGCGCGCTGCGGGTAGCGAGCGATAAATTGGCGATACAAATCACCGAGAATATCTTGCGAATGAAGCTTGATGAACTCATGGCGCAATTGCTCGTTCATGGCCTCAACGTCACCAGCATGTGTCCAATAGGAATCGTGCACAGCCGTAAAGCAGATGCCAGCTTGCATGCACGAACTCGCGGTCATGAGCATGTGGGTCGAGTCAATCGAGTGAATAAAGTTTGGCGGAAACGCCGTCTGCTGCTTGCCCTTGTTAATATTTGAGTCCTCCTTGATCTCGGTGACGATGATTTTCTGCATGAGCGTCTTCACCGACGATTTATTCTTGACGCGGTATGGCTGCACCACTGGAAGCCCCAGCGGCGTAATCCATGAGATCGGGTCGCCTGCGTCCGTGGAGATCTTGCCAAGCGTCTTGAACCACTCCTTGATCTCCTTGGCAGAGCGAAAGGTGTCTCCAATCGCATCAAGGACAACCTTGGCCAAAAGACCCGAGGCTTGAAACAGTTCATCATCCGTATCAAAGATGGCGCCGTGGCTGTTGTCACCGTTCAGTCGCATCAATTTGTTACGGTCGTTCACAGTCTCCAGCTGACGCATGATCTGGTCACGGGCGCCAATATACGTCACGCCGTACACAGAGGTCATGACAGTCTGCTTGACGACCTTGCGCGAGATTTGGCCGTTCAATTTGAGGGCGAGGTGGCGCTCGCGCTCAATCGTCTCGCGAGCGTTCTTGTCTTCGGTCTCGCTCTCCGGGGGAACCTCGAGCTGCGACTTTTCCATGATCACTTCGCGGACGCGCTCCGCTACCGCAGTGTAGACGTCACCGGGGCGCTCACGCGCCACAAGATTGACTTGAGAGCCGCCCAGGCGGTCACGGCCGAGTGCGGCATAATGCTGCAGGCCGTTGCATGAGCCATCCTGGTGCACGGGGAGGCTCGAAAGGAAGTTGACCGGGTCTCCGCTGTCGAGTGCAGCCTTGAGCTCCATGCAGGTAGAGAGAGCCTGCCAGCAGTTCTCTGCGGTGGCCCACATTTTCGGCTTGTGCTTGGGGTCCTCCTTGTCGAAGGGCTCGGCGGCGCAGTCGACTAGCTCCTCGAGATGTGCGTCCACCCACGCCACGCGCTCATCAAAAGAAGCCTTATCCTGACCCATCTGATTGGCCAAGTGCACCTTGAGCCAGTACAGTCCGCGCTCGCCCAAAGGCCGCTTGTCCTTGAAGATGAGGAGAGAACGCGCCAAATCGTCACCCATGTGGCTCACGGGGGGAATAGGATAGGCACGCCCACGAAAGTCAAGCGAGTACGGGAACCAGAACTGGTCGTACTCGCTAACAAAGTTCGCAAGACTCACCTTGCTACGAAAGTCAAGGTTCTTGGACAAGTACTCCTGACGTACCCGCTTCAGTTTTTGAAGCTTGGCCACGAGAATGTTGCGCGTCTCGAGCGGTTCATTCCGAAGCTTTTGCTGATGCATAACCTGCTTCTCCAAAGAACGAAGCTCACCAAGTAGTTCTCTGTACCGGTCATCTTCCACAGAGGGCCGACCCGTAAACGTGATGTCCATTTCCAGCACCTTTTCAGCGACCTCAAACAAGGGTTTGTTCAGCGTCCATGCGACGTTGCCGAGGGCATTGATGCCGTCGTAGAGGTCCTGACTCGACGCGGCTTCCTGATTGCGGAGCATTTTCAGCTGCTGCCGACCGCCTGCAGACGTCCGCAAGAGACCAAACCTTTGCGTCAAGAATCCGCCATTGAAGGGCGACGTCCAGGGCCGCGGGGGGCATACCATGGGCCGCGTCAGCGGCAGATTCATCTTCAGATAATCGTCCAGGGTCTGGTTTTGCAGGAGCGCCGCCACGAGTGCGTGGTGCGCTACCACAACGCCCACGGTCTTGCCCTTTTGAAAGGCACCAGTGTGATAAAACGCCGGAATTCGCTCCTCGGGCGAGTTGTCGTCCTTGACTGGCTGCAGGAAGGCGCACCTGCAGAGCATGTGCACCAAAGACGCACCCATCTTAACGGTAGTCGAGGTGTCCCAGGTCGTCTGCTGGAACGTCGAGTCCACAAAACTGTCAAGGCTGTCAAAGGCTTGGGCGTCGCGGTCCATCCTGCGGCGCAGCTCGGTCCAGGTGTCCACCTCGGCCGAGGACTTGATCAGGTTCATCTCATCCAAGACCGAGCGCCCCATGCGCATGGCCAAGTTGGTCAGCGTCACGCCTTGCGGCTGCGAGTGCACGAGATGCATCATTTCCTGAATCGTAAGAATTGCCAAAAGGTCCGCAGGCAAAAGCATGAGAAAGGCCGACGCTTGGTTGCTGCGAAGATTCCGTGCGTCTTTGAGTCGTTCCTGTTCGCGTGTGATTTCCTTTGACATGGTCTTGAACCACGCAAGGTAGTGTTTTGGCAACGACTCCAGACGAACCTCGACACCGCCCTCCTTTCCAGCCTCGTCCCCGCTGGGGCCGGCTTCCGTGCGGCCAAAGGCCACAAGTTTGCTCACGGGGTCAATGTATCGCGAGGGTGACCTTGCCGGTTCCGAGAGGGGTTCGTTGCGCATGCCTGCCGCCGCCTCGGCGTCTTGGCTCGTGACGCCGGCTGCGGAGAGGAGCGCGGACCTCGTCATGGCCGCGCCATCGATGCGGCGTTCGCGCTCCACCTGATATTGCAGGTTCTGGAGTCTGTCCAGGTACCCGGGTGCGTTAAGGCGCTCTGTGGTTGTGGTCCTTTCGTCGAAGATGATGGGTTTGCCGGTAAAGTCCTCGTCGGCCGCGTCCCAGGCGCCCTCGCGCAAGACCCTGGCCTCGTAGGGCTGGTTCCGCTCGCGCTCGCCGGAGCGCCATTGTTGCGCGCGGAGGAGCTCTCTCTGCTGCTTTTGCTGCTGCGCGAGGACCTTTTGCCGCTCGCGCGCGTCGTCCCTGGCGCCGCCCGCGAACCCGTTCGCGCCGTCCTCGTGGGTCTCGGTCACCACGAAGTGCCCGTGCGCCGTGGCCAGCGAGGTGTTTTCCACCGCGCTCGACCCGGCGAGCTGCGCTGCCTGCGCGCGCGCCAGCTGCGCTCCCTGCCTCCCTGCCTGCGTCCTCGCCACGCTCGCGCGCGGCCTCAGCAGCCCGCGCCACCGCCCCTTCGCGGCGCCGGGCCCTGCCCTCCACATGTTTTCCTTGCGCGCGCGGAGACGGCGCTCTCGCCGCGCCCTGCCTGCCTGCCTGCCTGCCTGCCTGCCTGCCTGCCTGCCTGCCTGCCTGCCTGCCTGCC